>JAJJMA010129652.1:0-10804 GCA_023529015.1 Papaver nudicaule | reverse complement strand
CAGATACCCCATCCATAAACCTCAAATCCACATAACGGTCCTGATAAGGTGACATCAATGCATTCCATTGACCATTTCGGATGGGTTTCCAGTCATCATTCCCGCACTGACACAACCCAAGAGAAGCATTCCTGAAAATACAACCACATTATGACATAAGTTTCCTCCACTGTAATAAATTTGAAGCTCAACGAAGAAAATAAAACAAAGAATAATAGATTAGTTGTGCCACTTACCGATGGAAACATACTTGCACTTTGTTATGGAGTCTTTCAGGTATGACAACAGATGGTATAAGAGTAACCCGAAAGGAATTTGAATAGCTCTGGATTTTGAGCCTAGAAACACCGCCAATTTGAACACGACCACAATGTAAAGTTTGTTTAGCACCATTGCTAGCAGTATACCCAGACAAGATTGATGGACTGAATTGCAGAACTGGGTTCTCCAAATCAACAACTGTAATTTCAAACGATCAACACAGATTAGTCAAATTTTAATAACTCATCAACAATAACGAAATGCGCCGAAATAGATTCCGCGCTAATATTACTTAACAATTCAAGACATATCTAGTATCACATTTAACAAAACAAAAAAAAATAAAATCTAAAGACTTGGTTTCTTGAATTCCATCACCACAAAGACTAATCTTATTCTATTTATCCATTCTTTTGTAATGAAATTGATCCAAAATCTGTTCAAAACGTCTCTTGAAGTTCTATTAAACTGACCTAAAATTACCAATAAATCAAAAATAAAAGACTTGTAGATAAATAGATAAACCCTAAACTGAATCCAAACGTACCTTTGTAAGTGAGTTCGCTAGAAACAGATACAGATTCAAGATAGAGACAGATAAAGAGTGAGAGGAAGTAGAGAGAGATAGTAGTAGTTGAAGAGGAAGAAGAAGACTTCATCGCTCCCTCTTCGATTTTGAGACTGAAGATGAAAAGAGCGGGATTTGGGTCGTCCGCTTTCTGAATTTATAAGGAGGACCGGATGAGTTTCTGTTGGTCCATCTGCACGCTACGCGTGTTGTAAGCGGAGGAAGGGTGGTGTGCGTACTATTTACGCATTTGGTAGATGGTTTTTTTTTTTTTTTTTAAAGAGACTTTTTATCCTGGCAAATTTGGGGGCGAGCCCAAATTTAATATGGGCGAAGGCGAATCCAAAATAGGGTCACAATGAAATAAAGAGGTCATCCCATATGGAATATATTTTTTTAAATACAAAACAACCCTTGATTAGTAGAAATTAATGATATGATTAGGTGTTAGCAAAATTTTGGAGGGAAAATTAGTGATAAATGATTATGTTTAGGATAACAATTTGTATGATTATTATTGTTGAGAGAGATAGGAAAGTGAAGAAAAAGAAGGAGGTTTTGGAGGGAGGGAAAAAGGTGAGTGTTCATCAAAAATGGGTGATTTGGGAACTCAAATCGATGTGGGTGAAGCTTCAAAAGGTAGAGATCAACCTCAATCTAGTCTCATCACGAAAGAAATGAAAATGGTGATGTTGCATGATCCAAGAATTTTAAATGATGAAGAACGAAAAGCTCTTGCTTATGAAGATCCTATGGAGGGAAAAGAAGACCAAGAACACTCACATGATGAATCCACAGATGAAGACAATGAGGTATGCTTTCTAAAATGACATTTTCGTGTGTTGAATCAATGGGAATGCAAGAACTATTGAAACCCAGGACGAACAATCGTCAAGCAATATGTCCAAACTTTGACGATATTCATGAAATCGTCACGCAACACATGACGAGCTTGCCGAGTCTGTGTAAAAACACACTCAGAGATGATAACTCGTCATGGTTCAGCAATAACCTTGACGAGTTTTTAGCATGGGAAAGAGTACGTACTATTTTCTTTGATAAGTCGTCGAGGTTTTAGGTAAAATCTTGACGATTCTGGGTAAGAGAAATCCATTAATCTGGTTGAAAACTCAGTAACTCGTCAAGGTGGTCGTAGAACATATGACGACACAACCCTACTTATGACTAAATCGTCATGCAGATATCAAAACTATGACGATTTTTTCTGTTACATTTCCAACAATTGTTTGGTTTGCAGGACTCTGGTGATGACGATGGAGTGATAATCCATCACCACGGTTTCAAAGGAGCTAACCAAAAAAGAAGTATTTGCCCATGGGATGCAGATGAGGATATGGACCTTGTGAAGAGCTTCATTCCTATCTATCATGAACGACCCAAAGAAAAATATTCAATGTTTTGGAAGAGAGTTAAGCAAATATACAAAGGACGCACCTCGAATACTAGACGTCGCAATTGGGTTCAGTTGGCTAATAGATTCGCCCACATAAAGTCGCATATCCGTGAGCATTATATAGTCCTTAATATGGTCCAAGAGACACAGGAGGACGGTGATAGGCCGATTGACGTGGTGAGTAGCTCAACATGCTTTCAGGATAGTATTTCATCACTAGATATACACATGCGCACTAACTTAATTTGTGCTAATTACAGATCAGAGAATTTGTGTACGTTTGGGTTGAGCGTAATGGCGATGGAGAGTACTGGTATAAGGATCACAATACAAAGCTAAAGAAAAAAGCTCCTAAGTTCGTTAAGGGAGTGTTGTTTGATGATGAAGACTTGGCTTACTAGCTTATTATGTAATCGTTGTTAACCACTTTTTGAATACTAGGGAGGGTAATATGTTTTGTGAATTGTGCTTATGAAGTGAGCTCCCTTGTATCCCAACATTTTGCGGGTTTTGAACCTATATGGTAAATCGGCATGGTTTATGCCTAAACTGTGCCGACACTTGAGAAAATATGTAGACACTGTAATTTTGAACTTATCGTCATGGTTGAACATACTACCGTGACGACTTAGTTTGTAATTTTCAAAAAATTTGACCGTTGGGGTCTTGTTCTATAAAAAGAAACCCATCTCCAACACAACTTACCTCAAACTTCTCTTCTTCTCATTGTTCCAAAATACCAAAACAAGTTTCTTGTTTATTTGAAGGTGACAAATGGCCGGATATGGTGATGGAGTATGGGAAGAAAGCGAGGATGTAGAGCTTGTCAAATCATTCGTTAGGGCATTCATTGAAAGACCATATGAAATGTACTCTATGTTTTGGAAGAGGGTTAAGGAATTCTTAGAACAACACTACGACAATTATAAGCGGCGCAAATGGACACATCTTGCTTTCCGCTTCGAACGTATCAAAAGGGATATCATCGGGTATAAAAAGATTGTGGAAATCGTTAACGAACACTACCCTCAATCTTCTCGCAAATTCAAGGTGAGTAGTTATCTAGTTTCTTAAAAATTTGCTAAAGAAATTTTGTATATGTTAATCTAACATGTCACTCATTCACCTCTAGAAAGAAAGAATCAATGCCCTATGGGAAATTCGTAATGGTGATCGTGCGTGGATGTTCGGGAAGTGTTTGAAAGTGTTGAACAAATGTGCTCCAAGGTTCATGCCCGATTATATTATGTACGAATTTAGCGACGACGCGTACTAGGTGGTGTTCTTTACAAAAGAAATGATGTAATGTGCTTTTCCTACTAGAAATGTAATGTGGTTTTCTACCTTATGTTAATGAAATGAACTTTCTTGTGAAAATCGTCATGAAAATTACATACGTAATGCTAAATCGTCAAGGAAACACCAAATTTTATAAACAATCGTACTGCTTTTGACCAGAATCGTACTGCTTTTTAATTTTACCTTGACGATTTCTGAATTAGAAAAAGAGAATCGTCAAGTTATCCTACCATACCATGACGATATAGGGTCTCCAAAAAATAGTCCCTGTCCAAATTTTAAGGAAAATCGTAACGGCTTTAGACAAAATGCGTGACGATAACTTACGAAAAATTACAAATCGGCAAGGACTTGATCATTACCTTGACGAGTTAGCGTTAATAATTTGAGCAACAATCAAGGAATACCAATATCATTCAAAACAAGATAAGATGCATTACATAAAAACAAATAAAAATCAAAGCATTACATAGTTAATTCCAATTGATCTTACATGAAGACACTTACTCTTTATTATAACAATTATTAAGAAAAGTGTTAAGGAGACGGTAATGTTGTTCGAACTCGAAGTTCTTTCCTTTCCCACGAGCCCATTCCTTCAATGCCCTAACCACAATTTCATCATCGGTATCTTCCTTGAAAATATCTCGGATCAATCTCTTCAGGTGCATAAATTCGTCGACATTTTTGTGTATTACACTCCATCGCGCCGACAACCCATTTACATCTCGTTCAAATTGGGTACATTGTTCGTCGAAGGATTCTTTAACGTAACTCCACAGTAGTCCCCAATTGATCCCAAAACGACTCCGTTTAACTTCAGCCGGTTTTGGATAGTATAACATGAGATATCTACAAAAACAATGATCTTCATGCCACGTAAATGGAGCACAACTTGGTTTCTTTCGTGTTGAGCGAGGAGGAGATAATGGTTTTTGAGATGGAGTACACTTATAATAATATTCATGAACTATCTTATCAGTGATGTTTCGATATTGAGATCTGCGAGGAGGAGATGCTGGAGGAGGACTATCTTCAATATCTTGTGTTGATCGAGTTCGCTTTGCGGTTTCTGATGATGCACTTGACATTGTAGAAGTGAAAAAAAAAACAAAAATAAACTAGATTGATTGGGATGATTGTTTGGGATGAAAGGTTCTCTTTATGTAGATAAGTTCCCAACGGATATATTTTTTCAAAAAACTAGTCGTTATGGAGTGTAGACCGAGTGTAAGGAAAAATACAATTGAAAAATTCTTATAAGTTTTAACGAATCGTCAAGTAAATTTGAATATTCTTGACGATATTCCACGAAATCGTCAAGATAATTTAAAACTCCTTGACGATTTAGAATTTGAATCCAGCTTTTGGGCCCTGTAAATATTTGTGAAAATCGGCAAGGAATTTCCTTAACCCTGACGATTTATGCATATAAATTTCAAACAAATTCATACTTGCATTTAAACCAAGCTCCGTCCAAACATCTCAAGTGTCATGAGGAAGAAACCATGACGAAATCCAAAATAAACATACCAAACCATAATATCATCCTACCACACATTGGTAAAATCAACCACTACCCTCACCTTCGCCACGACCACGACCCTTGGCACGAGCTCTTTTGGAAGTTTCTCCTCGCTTACTCTCCTGAGTGGCAGTAGCTGAAGGACAAACTCTCTTCCTTGCATTGGCTATTTTTTTAAACATGTTGGTAGCCTCAGGAACATGCAAGTGTCTTAGGTGATCAATATGAAGCATTAGTTCTGTAGGAGTCATGCCCTCTCCATGGTCCACCTTATTTGTCAGTGGCTTCAACACAACATCCAAACGCTCCATCTATTTTAAGGAATACCAAGTAAGTCATACCGACATAAATTTGGTTCACAATTTAAACAACAAAAGAGAGGCTAAAAAAACTTACAAATAGCTTGTATAAGGAAGAATCATCAAGAGAAGGTGCAGTAGTGATCTTTTTTCCTTTGCCACGACCACGCTGGACAACTTGTTCCCTACGAATTACACGGCCGTGACTCCAACGGTTGTACCACTCCATGTAATCATCCGCGCACTCATAACCATGGACGACAGGATCCCAAACCCATCCTACTTTATGACTTTGTCGTTGGTTCCATTGATCAACTGATATGGCTTTTTTGTAGGCAACCGTGATTGATTTTGTGTCGCTGTGGCTTTCCTTGACGTCAACTGGGTTTTCTGCAGCGTTATAATCTGTTTCTATCCCTTCTTCGGGACTTTCTTGTATATACCCAAGTTGTCTCATGAATCTCGCTGGGGCATGCATTGTGTGTCCAAGGGGGTGAAACAAGGGGCCATCGTACTTATGGTGTGGGTCCCTCTCCTCAATGAAACCCTTCTCCCTATCCTCTCTGTAGGGGTCAAAGACTACATCACTTACCTTCATGTTGTCCAACCTCTCTTGGACCGTTAGAAGCCAACCTTTCTTGCCCCTTTCTTGATCCCCAGTGAAGATATACTTGTGCCCTCGCGCCATTCCCGGTTTCCACTTGGTGTTGATTTTCCAATCCTCATTGCCTTCCATCAACTTTGGGAAGTGTTCATATATCCACACCTAAGATCAATGACACATATGTATATATTGTCACGTTGATGTTATCAAGAATTTGGCATTCAAAAGTGAAAAACAAAATGCATAATTACCTGCAGTAGAGATGTGTTGCCATTAAGTTGGGAAGTGAAGCTTCTTGATGCCTTTCTCAGCTCGGTGTTTAGGTGTGAGACAATTGCGGTAGCCCATGAATACTCTGCAATCTTATCCAAAGGATGCAGTAGCTGCAAGAAGTTCGCATTCACCCTGTTCCCGGCAGAAGACGAAAATATACAAATGGATAAGACGTATAACAGATAAGCCGTTGCCGAAGCTTTGACTTCCTTCTCATCCAGAGGCCCCCCTTTCTTTTTTTCTTTAGCAAGGGTTCCTTCATACCTTGCCCTCAATTTCACAAGGTTGATCTCCCTAATCCTTTTTTTTGTTGTTGAACTATTCATGAAGAAATAGTCAATTTCCGCAGGAGTCCAATCAAACAAGTTCTTGCACAATTCATCAAGCTTGGTAAAATCGAGTCTTTTGGTGTACTCATCGCTGGTGGACTTCCCGGCAATTGACAATTTCAGAATCTGTTGAGCGTCGTTGGGAATGATCGCCATCTCCCCGAATGGAAAGAGCATGGTGTCTCTTTCCGGATAATACCTCTCGCACATTGCCGAAACTGTCTCTACGTCATAGTTCACAACCGAATTCTCTACAGCACCATACAAACCAGAAGCTTTAATAATTTTTTTGCCCCCCTCACATTCCTTTTCAAAAGCCCACTTCCTCATATTAAAATAATTAGTTTGGCGCCTAAGAAGACGTGTGGCGTTCTTATGATCCTGAAAGATGAAAACATAATGAGATATATTAACATCTAACCTAAGATATCAACACAATGAAACACAAAAGAAGTTGACATTAACATTACCAAGGTGGAGTAGATGGTACAAGCCCACGAATCCTTGTAACCAAAGAGAACTTTTCCACCATCCGCAGGTAACCCATGAGGTCCTCCCTCTATTATGAGGTGTGGTGTGGGAAGGTGCGCAGCTCTATCCCTCGGTTTCTTCTTCACCTTTCCCTTTCCCTCAACGACATCCCCATTTCTCTCATTATCTTTAGGGTGTTCAACCAAAACACCTTTATCATTACCCTCTTCTTCTTCTTCTTCTTCACCCTCTTTTTCTTCTTCTTCTTCACCCTCTTTGGTAGCTTCATCTTCTTCACCCTCTTTGGTGACTTCATCCTCACCTTCGTTGTCACCTTCATCCTCAACATCATTGCCGTGTTCATTTTGGTCGGGTTCAACATCATCACCACCATCATGATGGTTACCACCGGTTTCGGGGATAGAAGAAGGAGTGGGACACGACATTGAGGAAAAAGCCGCTACATCGTGTGTGGTAAGACCACGAAAATTTCCCGCTCCCAAATACTTATCTCTGCGAGGATTTGATGGGGGAGTCTTAAGGGGGAGTTTGATCTTCTTCATCTCTTTCAACCTAACAACACAAAGATTAAAAACATTTATTAACATCAAACTCGTCAAGGTTATACAGCATACTACGACGATTTCAAAATTTCTGAAGTAAATCGTCAAGATTTTGGGAAATACTTGACGATTCACAAGTGAAACAGAAATTCTCGTCAAGGTTTGATGCCCAAAAGCATGACGAGTTTTCCTAAAATTGGGACAGTGAGCATGTTTTGGGAGGAGAAAATCGTCAAGAAAATAACACTAACTATGACAAGTGAAAACGAAATGCAAAACCATATCGTCAAGCTAACCCTAAAAGCTTTCCGATATTTGGCAAAATTTGGACAGTGCGCATGTTTCGTCAAGTACGATATGATTTGGGAGGAGCAAATCGTCAAGAAAATAACACTAACTATGACGAGTGAAAACGAAATGCAAAACCATATCGCCAAGATAATCCAAAAAGCTTTCCGATTTTTGGCAAAATTTGGACAGTGAGCATGTTTTGAGAGGACCTAACTCGTCATGCTTTTCACACATTACTTGACGATTTCATGTGTACCCTTCTTCTCCAAAAATTCACAAGGCTAAAATCGTCAAGGAAAGGATGAATACTATGACGAGAATTTGGAAACACCTAAGCTGCAGAAGATTTCTCGTCAAGCTTTTTGGGATTACCTTGACGAGTGTTCTTCAATTTTTTTCTGAAACTGCAAACTCGTCAAGCTCGATGGCACAAGCTTGACGAGTTTTCTACTGTGAGTGCGAAAATTTGGGTTCTTTCACCCTAAAATCCATCGAAACATACTAAAAGTTACCTAAGGGGTGATTCAAGTAACTTACCTTCTCAATCTTGCCATTTCTTCCTCGTTTTTATCCCGTTCTTCCGGTTCTTCTTCAACAATTTCTTTTTCGGTTGAGGTGGATTTTGAAATGGTTTTTTCAATCGATTTCCCCTTCAAACGAATGAGGAGTTTTGGTTTTTCTTTGGTCATCTTTGTAGCGTATTGAAGAATTGAATCGGCGATGAAAAAACTCGAATCGTCGATTACCACGATTAATTGAATTCGAAAAAAAAATTAGGTCGTCAAGGTTTTTGTATTTGGAAGGGTGGGTTTTTGTTTGTTGTGAAGGATAAGTAGTAGAGGAGAGTATTAGAGGTTTTTGATTTTTGAGTTTTAATTTTTAATTAAAATTAATTTGGTATTTAAAATTAAGTATGAGGGACATTTTAGTATTTGCACACAGTTTTACCTCCCCCTATAAACTGGGGTGGGATATTTGAAGTAGTGCTCGCCCCTATTGAATTTGGGCTCGCCCCCAAATTTGCCAGACTTTTTATCGATGAACTTAAGAACGAAAAAAGTTTGATCTCGCAGTGCGAGATCAAAATTGATCTCGCACCTCCACACCCCTTGGATTGGGAGGGTGGGGGATTTATAACCCTTGGATGAAAAGGTGTTTAAGTTCACTTAAGAAGCCATACAAGATCAACCCTAGTTAACTAATGTTGTAATGCAAGGATACAAATTAACATGCTGCCCAAAACTAGTGTCTTCTTTGCGATAATGCTTTGAAATAGCATCTGCGACACTGTTATCGTCTCTCATAACATTAATAATTAAACAAGAATTAAAAGATTTCATCAGAAATCTGCACCAAATGTCATCTGCATGATCACGCGAGATTAGCCATACTCCTAGTTCATGAGTTAAATACATCAAAAGAAGCATCTGCATTTAGTTTCACTATTCCAGGGTCTGGAGGATTCCATATTGCAGAATTTTTGTTGCTGGTAGTGGTATAGTTGTGGTTAGAGTGTAGGAGCTAGGAAGTTGTTTAAGTGAAACTGAATTCTGATTGAAGTGCTGACAGGATTAAGATTCTTGTTCTGATATATATGATCACATCGCTCTTTTCATATAGACTAGTATCCCACCATTAATCTTGTGACCCATTTTAGTTATTCTTCCGAGTCTGCATTACTTAAACAGCTGAACCAAGAGACTATCCATAGATGTATTGCTGAACAATTATTCCTAACTTGGTCAATGTTCACATTCAGCAAATTTTGTGTGGCTCTGGCAAGTTCACACTCTAACAACATGTGAAAGAGAGATTCGTCTCCTTTATTACGAATACAAGATGTCGTGTTTATCTCATTTTTGACCACTGCCAGTCGAACCTTTGTGGGAACTATGCCTTTCAGAATCTTCCTTAATTCCACGTGGTACCGAGAAGCGCCAAAGAGTTTTCCATACTTCAACATATATTGCATTATTGCTCATTGGTGTGTCGTAGTGTCCACCAATAATAGTTATGTAAGCACTCTTGATGGTAAACCTTCCCTTCTTCTCTGGCGTCCATATAAACTCATCATCTTCTTGTTGATTAACCAGCATAAAGAGAATTTTCTGATCAACAATTGGTATGAGTACAGTGTTAACCATCTGTTGATTCCAAGAATTCGAACCTACAAACATCAACTCACTTACCAGTTTTAAGTGAGTGAATTGGTTACTGCTGGAAATAACCAGACCATCATGCCCCATTACCCATTTGTCTAGCCATATGTGAGTAGTTTTACTGCTATTGACGAGCTTGAAATAGTGAGATTTGAAAACAACAGACCCGTCTCTACACCTTGCCAGACCCAAGAAGTATTATTATTGTCTATACTTGTGTGAAGAAAACCGTTGCCAGAGAGGTATTTTGCCTTGAGGATTTTAACCTATAAACTTTCCGGTTGAGTACAAATTCTCCATGCTAACTGGGTGAGGAGTGCGTGATTAAGCACTTCAAGGTCTCTAAACGCCAAACCACCAACCTCCTTAGCTTTACATAGACAATGCCAAGAGAGTAAATATGCTCTTATATTTGATTTATAGCCCCACCAAAACTTCCTTTCTAAACTTTCAAGTTGAGAAATTAGTGTTATAAGTAACTTAAAAGTGCTCATTTGATAAGTTGGAACCGCATTGAGCACATGTTTGACCATCGTCGTTCTTCCTGTTTGATTCAATGTCTTAGATTGCCAATCAGAGAATCTTCTCTCAAAAGAAAGTTTTATCTCTTTGAAAGCATCTGTTTTAAATTTCCCAATAAGTAAAGGAGAGCCCAGATATTTCTTCTTCTTATCCATGAATTTAACTCCAATAATATCCCTTAAACCCTCGCAAGTATCTGGAGGCATATTCTTGCAATAATATATAG
>JAJJMA010129646.1:3466-22444 GCA_023529015.1 Papaver nudicaule | reverse complement strand
TCATTCACCATTCATCATTACATGTCATGCTTGCGTATCCAAATCCAAAATATGATAATATACTTGAAGATTTTGATATTACTTGAAGACCCTATATTATATGGCAAGTCTTTTGATATTACATTCTCAATTTGCGTGTTTGTTTTCTCTCATTTTCTCTTACTTGGTTTTCTATTTTGGTCTCAAGTTTTAGTGGTTCAACCATTTCAATTTCGTGTTTAATAAGTACAAGTAAGGTTTTTCATTGAAAAGTTAGGGTTTTTGATTTAAAAGTTAAGGTTTTTAATCTCAATCGCGGTTAAGCAGGATTTTGAGATATAATTGTTTTTATTTTTTTTGTTTTGTGATTTTTGTGATTTTTGTTTTTTTTGTTTTTTTTGTTTTTCTGTAATTTTTGTTTGGTTTTGTTGTGTATGATTGATATATCATGTATGCTCTATCATGTTTAGAAATTCTTTGTTTTTTTAAATATGATCAGTACATGTTTGTTTTGGATATTTATGGTAATTGTGAGTTGTTTAATAAGGACTGCAACACTTGGACTATGGATTGTCTTCTATGTAACAAAGAGTAATGCTTAGTCTGTTAGTCTTGTCATCCACTTCGATCTTCCTTTCTTCTAATTCGATTATGTGTTCTACCCCTCACTCTATGAGCATACCTGCATAAATGAAATGCGTTATAGAACAGGTCAGAACAAACACTACACCAAAAATTGTCAGTCATAACTGACATGGTACGTTGCAGATCCCGGTAACAATGGCAACCTGCTATTGTGGTGTATCAAATTTTTGCAACAATAATGTTTGTCAATCTTATGGGTCGCAACAGTTGTATCAACCGCCCAGTGCATGTTAGATCATGGCTCGGTCAACCTCACTAAATGTTGATATGTCAATTAGTTGTCAAGTTTAATAATCAAAATGCGGCCGCTTGAAACACACATAAGTAAATATTTCATTAGATTAGTGTTTGACTTTGAAAGATGATTAGGTTAAGTTTAGAGTTGCTACTTGAAGACACAAAGAAGATTGAAGAGGAACGATGATGTTCGTCTTCGCATTCAAGAGGTTAGTGATCTAAACAACACGATTCCTTTTATCGTTTACACTCGTGCTACAAAGATAAATCTTAGTTAATACTTGTGCTTTAACGTTATGACTTGATCGTTCGTGATTAAAGTGTCTCAAGGAATAACTCCATGATATCCCTTGCGGTATTTGATGTTATAGTAGCATTGATATTGCTTAGAGTTTTTTCACTATCTCATGTCTAAGTACTATCAATATGGTTTTCCTAAAATCTACGAGTATATTAATAACAGTCTATATGGATGTTGTCTTCGAGACAATGTTTTTCAGACACGATGCAAATATCAGACTCTTAGACCGATGCTCAAACCTTTGCTAGAGATCCATTCTCCAGTCGATTCATTGCAACAGATTTTTATAGCTTTCTTGCCCGTAGAGGTACTGAAAGTACTCGAAGCATATGGACCTAGCCCACCTAATCTAACAGAACTCCACTTTGAGTCTTCTTTAACACTTTACCCATCTCCTTGAGTGAGAAACTATGTGTTTTTGGGACCTGCGCGCTCCTTGGTTGGAACCGTGTCAGTTCAAGCAGCTAGGCGAATTGAGAGCAAAAGGCAAAGGTCAGAAAGAGGCCTCCAAAATCTGGTGCGTTAGGGCATTCTATGGAGTAACTAGCTTGGGTCGTATGAAACTGGCATGCATCCTCGCTCCCGGGACTCTTTCATGGAATTTCAACAATTTCTTCCGCTCCTCAGAAGCCCACATGAACGGAGTTGATGCTCCGGGGGAGGTATATGAAGATGAAGGAAGCTTGAGCAATTATAGCTCATGTAGAGGCACCAACGGAAGGATTCGTCATCTTGGCATGATTCTCTTTCCGTTCCTATATATATGGGTACGTGCAGCATTTCCGGAATTCAAAAAGTTTTTTTGTGCAACAAACAAATAAACAAGTCTTGGCAACGACCGAATTTATTATCTTCATGCATAAAGATAATAGATTACCTAGTAGAAAAGATTTAAAAATCATCACAAACCCCCCTTTTTTCTTTTATATTGCAATTTCTCGATTATTATATGATGATTTCGCGCAAACAGTCGTAAAGCCACCCTATAACCGGGGATATCTTATTCCTTTTTTTTGCTCAATATATGAAAAGTCAGAGTAGACCACACTATAAAAGCAGAGTAGTCAACATGCCTTGTCTGCCCACCTCTTTTGAATGACCCCATCGTATCAATTGAATTACTCGTTCAAACCAAGGCTCTTCTTTCTTCTTCCTAGCAGCTAGCATATCCGGGCTACCCGATCCATCAGTAGGGCGAGAATTCGAAAGTCATGGCATGCTAAGGTATCTCCAAATTTAGCTATGTTAGGCTCTTTAACCATATTTGTAGCTCACCATATGTATGCCATGCCCCCTTTTCTTTAGGCATTCCCGTAGATTTTGGCGCACGAAATTATCCTTCAAGGAGAGATCTGAGACACATTCAATTGCACAAAAAGGAGAGTTCGAAAGGATGTCAAGAATTCGCTTACGATAGAGCCAATGAGCAAACTAGATAAGATTCCTCTAAAGCAATAAGCTGCGACGGGCGTCCCCCGGACACAACGCATACACTAATATGAGCGGGCTGGGCGTGGATCCTATCTCTTATAATCCCAAGAAAGAATGGAGTTAGGGGACTGGAGCGCTTTTACTTCGTACATGGTTCTCTAATTGAAGTTTTTACGCCAACGAGTTGACCCCTTCCTGTGGAATTTACTTACCCGGGCCTTCTGGGTTCGGTTGTTTGCCGATTCAAGTGGTACGTGAGTTGGTTTTAGAACATCGTGAGACAGTTCGGTTCCTATCTACCGTTGGGTTTTTTGCTATATACAAAGTAGCCTTAAAAAGGGCTCCGCTCCAAATAGTAGTGGCCTTCGCTAGAAGCTCCTGGAAGAGGTCTTCTGAACAGATGTACCCCCCTTATTTATATTATTTTATAATGCTATTTCCTATATGAATACTCGCAGGCACTGTATTGAATCTGAGTCTCTGTTCTGTCTCTAAGACTATTGGCGGAAGATGAAGCATTGAGTTAAGTTCTTCCCGTTCTCTTTGTCAAGAAATGATATTGATGAGACTGAAACCGAGATCCTTCAATTACTCATCCTCAATTTCCATCATCTTTTATCATATGGAGGAATTGTCTTTGCTAACGAGAAACGTTATTGCTTTTTCAGGAGTCAGTAGGCCTCAAAGGTTCAAGTCAGGGGTCATTCCAATGGAAGGATGAATTCGAAAGCACAGATTCAGTCCTGGCTAGTTGTTCGATATGGATTAGCAGGTTCCTCAACTGAAGTGGACGCCCCTACGAAAAAAGTAGCTGCTTCAATATCAGATGTTGGTCCATCATGGCCACCTGAGCCGAATTTAGGCCCTGATCAGTCGAGTACCTTTCAGGTTCCTGCTGCTTCGTCCATTGGATATTAGGAAATCTATTTCTATAAAATGATTCAACTAATAGATAAATCCGTTATTCCTTTTAATTTCCCACTAAGGGAAGAAACCGATGGGTCCTCCCGAAGGCCTAAAGTAGCTCCTACTGGCATCTTCATTGGCGATTTGCAGGAGTTGTCTTCTATAGATGGGTGGGCACAAAAGAAGAGCTAAGTCATATTCCAAGGGTAAGGTAGTTCTACAAGATTTATATTCATTACAATGTTGTGTATCTCTTCCTTGCCTTGTATATTAATTTAGATTGTTAGTACAAAATAATATGTAACAGTAATGTTCACGTGTACTAAAGTAATCGAGATTGTGACTTATACATTTGTTGTGTAGACTCGACGTACCGCTTTTCTGAGTTCGAAAGTTAATTATGTCTAAGTTTGGCTCAGTTAATGTAAAGCTCGAAATCACTCTTTTATTTTGGACATATGGAATCCAGATATGCCATATGACTTGTAGATTTCGAAATCATATTCTTAATTAGTTTCCTTTGTTTTAGGATTTTAAATTTGAGATAATAATATTTGCGTTGGTAAAACGCAGTTTAAGGTTCGAAACCATAACCTGGGTTGTCCATAAGCAAACAAGAGTTCAAAACCTAAATATCGGTTTTGACCGAAAGAAAACTAGAGTTCGAAACTTTGTGTGTGTGAATAAAATAGTAACTTGATAATCGAAACCAAAAATGGGTTTTGACCATGTGAGTACTAAATGACTGGTCTATATTAGGCTGGGAAATATTCTTTAGCGCGCTAAGGCAAAACATAAAGCTCGTTGACCACATGGAATCTCAAGTTCGACACCAAACATTTGCGACGAACTGAATATGACTTCTTTAGTTAAACATGAAATTTAAAGTTCAAAATCAAGTATGGATTTTGATACATGGTGTGTGGGTATAAAATCTGCATAGGTCCATCATGTTCCATAGCCCACAGATCTTAAATTCATACATACAGTTACTTATACGATATACAAGGTACGAAGACCTCAAGAACAATGCCGAAGACATGCAAAAAGACATTAACCAAAGGATTAAACGTATATGAGATTGTATTTCTGTTTTGCTACTACATGGATATGATCCTAAGGAGCTAGAGGAGATACAGACCTAATCCCTCTCACGCCACTTAGGTTTTCACCCCAAAAATCCCACCCCTACAATTTTTTCCAAGCTCACCCTTATATAGGCCGAGCTTGGGTGGTTTACAGCTAATAAGACAATTGACTCAATCGTGGTGGTGTCAGTCCTTGTCGAGTAAGGCGGTTCCTTCGGCGGTACTCCGAAGATGGCTCTGGAGCTTCGGTCCTTCGAGGCAGGGTCTGAATCCTTTTCTTCTGATTCTCTACTTGGTGCGCTCGGCCTCGTCTTCTTTCGGTTTGATCCCGAGGCTTCGCTACTTCTTCCTCGGGTGTGATCTTGCTTCTTGGATCTCTGACACGTGTCCCGAGGGGTTTTACCCTCCACGGTTTGCCTATTTCCTTTCCTTGTATCGAAGATGCAAGGAGAGAAAATTCCCTTTTTGCCACCTCTTCCTTACCATGTATCCCCACTACTTGCCAGGTGTGAGATTTTTCGACACGTTCTTCCTATTCTCGAGGATTTCGCGGCTTTTTACCTTCTGACAGGCAGCGCTGGTTTCTCTTTCACTATTTAAGTTTTGGTTCTCCCTCTAAAAATACTTTAGCCCTTTCGCGTCCATCTTCCTTAGCACCGGCGTTTTTCTTCCGTGAAACCTCCCAATTGGTAACTTCATATCAGGCGTTCTTTCCGTATTTTCCTTCACGACCCTTTCCTTCAATCATCCCCTTGTTTCATAAAGACGACTCTTTTTAACCTTTCATCATCTACCTGTCTTCTGATCCATATTGCCTCTGCAATTTCCGGTCGCCGGCGGTATCAGTCTTATTTTTTTCTGCGTTTTTTTTCTTTCTATGTCGTCTTCTTCTAAGGTTAATGCCCTTGTTCTAAAGGCAAAAGGCATTGGTTTCAAAGAAGAGGGATTTCATCTTGAAGCCATTAGTTCTTCAAGATTGACTCCAGAGATGGTTGAGGAATATCAATGTGACGAGAGCAGGCTCTTGGTGACATTTCATCAAATGTCTGCAGGGTTACTTCCTCCTCTTTACAAGCTTTCAAATCCTTTGTTTCTCAGGATTCTCTGTTCTCTTCCTAAATCCCGAGGGGTGATGCAGCTTACTTGCAGCTCCATTTACCTCATCAACAAGTGGGTTCTTCGCTCTGAAAATAATTTCCCTCCTAGATCTACGGCGAAGTTCTATTTTACTGCGAGAATTTCTTTAAGCATTACGAGCCTTTTTTGACTCTAGACAACGAAATTGCTCCTTGGGGGGTCAGCTTTCGGACCGTGGAAGGTAGCGAAAATATTATCCCTGGGTCATTGGACTATTCCATGGATGAAGATTGGTACTCAGAACCTGTGCTTCTCAAGGCTCCTGTGCTCCGAGGCTGGAAAGATTCTGGCCGGTACTTTCCTCGGGCCGAGTTTGAGGCGGGGCATGAGTTTCAAACTTACCATTTGTTCTCGATTCATTTTTCTGACGAAGATAGAGGATTATCTCGCCCACCTTTAGGGAAAGGTAAGGTTATTTCCATGGATCCTTCGGGCAGCTTAAAGCGTTCCCGAGCAGATGAGGATACTATGCACCAGGTAACTAATACTTTCCTGTGTTCTTTTCTAGAGTATTCATACTTGCCTCTATTTGTTTCCTGAGAAAGACGGGTCCTTATCTGTAGGGAGAGTCTTTAGGTGACTTAAGCCTGAGCCATGATCTGATGGATTTTGAGTACGGGGGAAGTTCAGAGGTTCCTCAGCCGCTGAAGAATTCTGTTTTTCGGAAGATTCTTAGGGGAGTTATGCCCAAACGTCGTCGGGCTGCTACGAGACCCCTGGTGGAATCAACGAATGCTGGCAAAGAGATATCAGTACCGAAGACAGCTGATATGGTTATCAAAGAAGTGAGTACCGTTAATCCTTATGTTACCGTGCCTATTACCACCATCGGGGCCTCTGCCTCAGCTATAGTAGGTCCTACAGCTGCTGCCGCTAGTGTTGCTTCAGGCGTTGCGCTTACTGTTTCTTCTGTGCCGAGTGCTACCATCGGTGACTCTGCCTCGGCGATAGCAATTTCTACGACTACTGCTGCTACCGAACCTTCTATTATTTCCTCGGAAAGAATTGTCGCTCCAGTGGACCTTCTTGTTCCCGAAGGGATGGTTCATTTTTTGAGATGGATTCTTCTAAGGAACTTGTTGCCAGTTTTCCTCAGAGTTCAAAGTTTCCGCTTGCTCCGAGTTACGCTAGTAAATATGGGCAATCATATACTGCGGAAAGGTTTAAAGAAGTCCTTTTTGAAAATCATAATCCTAGTGATTTTACTGCTGAAGTCTCAACTCGCTTTGAAGCCTATGCTACGAATCCCTTGGGGCGTCCTTTAGATCCTAATTTCTGCAGGAAGTTAGGTGATATCTTTGGAGGTGACTGTCCCAGGGCTGATTATGACCTTCGCCGTCCACCCTTGTCCTATGAGGAGAGCTTGGCTATTCTTCAAGCGGTGAGTTGTGTTTTCGTGCACTTTTCCCGTATGTTGATGCTGCCGGGGCTTGTGTTAATTGCTTATCTACAATCTTTTTTGTCAGGGTAACTATCATGCCTCTGGCCTTTTGGCTCATAACTTTGATCTGGCTGGCGAGGCTGAGTATTTTGAACGAGAGTTTTATCGGATGCAAGAGGAGCTGGCTCAAGAGAAAGTTCGAAGTGCCCTTGCGAAAAAGAATTTAATATGTAAGTCTTTTTTATCTTCTGTCATTTATGTATATATTTACTTTTGCAGCGTTGTGCTAAGAACAAACTTGCTGCTTGCTTAAAAGGCGAGCTGGATGAGAGCGAGAAAAAACTTCAAGAGGCTAGATTGGCCCTTGACCAACTTCGGGAGAGTCGTCAAGCGTCTCAAAGTGCCTCGGGCTGCGGGAGTTACCGAAGTAATAGTGATAGACTTTTGGAAGAGAGGAACAAAGCTGTGGAAGATGTGGATTATTGTAGGATGAAAAGACAAGAGACCGAAGGTCTTTTTGTTAAGGAAAGAAAAAGGGGGGACCAAGCCGAGCGCCTTCTCGAGGAAGTGAGAAATAAGAACGGGCCCTGGCCCGTGAGAATCATTTTTTCCAGATGTGGATCGGTTGACACGAAAACGAGATGAAGCTCGCTTGGAAAGGTCAATCATGACTTCTGGGAGGGTTATGATTGAAAGGTTAGAGGAGAATGATAAAAATTTGAAGGTTCAGATGGCAGCGCTGAAGAATGTCAACAATGATTTGGTTACGAAAAATGATGCTCTGGAAAGGAGTTGCAGTGATATATGTCTGGAAGTTGCTGCAGCTAAGAAGTCGAAAGACTATTTTGCTCGTCTCGTTGATGAGTATTGAATAGAACTAGCTAAGAGTGGGGCAATTACTTCCGAAGATATTAGGAAGAATGCCTCCATGCCACGCTTCTCTAATCAACATGAGGTTTCGGAATATATGATTTTTAAAGAAAGTAGGGAGCTAACCCCGCTTTTCTCTCTCTCTGCTTCTGTCGTATCCCTGAGTGAGTTTGATCGTCCTATCATTCTGATGTTTTTCGTTTTTATGTTTTATAGGTATTGAAGCCAATTTGCCGAAGCAGGTTGCTGATGCCATGGCGGCGAGGGACGATGCTTCCAATCAGCTGGTGAATGAGTCCGAACGGAAGTTGGAGGCTGAAAACAAGGTTAAACAATTGTCCCAAGAACTATCCGAAGAACGTCAGCGCCGCTGTGCTGATATGAATAAATTCTCTCAAGAACTTGAGCTTGAACGCAAGCGTCGCTCGGAAGAGGTGACGAAGTGCGCCGAGCAACTGTCCGAAGAACGAGAATTTCGTCTTAAATGTCAGGCGAGTGTAGGGAACATGGTGACTGACTTTGCCCTCCTGCATCATCATCTAAGACATGGTCAGGCTGTCGAAGAGCTTCTTTCCCGATCTGCTCTAACTACTGCCTTTGCTACCAGTATGGCCTGCCGACAGCATGGTCGTTCTCGTTTTAGGACCATCGGTATTGAGCCTCCTACTTATGGCCCATATTGGTGTGCGTGACCCGGATGCCATACTTCTTGGTGATAAGTATTTACTCCCTCAGGAGGTATATGTAGCCTTAGCTAGGGATGAGCTTCGTAGGAGAGGCTTGCTAGAAAAGTTTTTGAGTCGTCCTGGTGATGACGACTCAAATGATGATGACGATGATGATTCCAAAGGCGGACATTCGGGGAGTCCTGACGGTGATACCGAGGAGGACTCCAAGGGTGTCCGTGATGGTCCAGGTTGTGCATCCGAACATGGTCCAGAGGAGTGTCCTAGAGATGGTACCGTGGGTTCAAAACATGACCTTGGAGACGGTACTGGGGTGAAAGCTATCAGTATGGTGAATAATGTTCCCCGAAGTCATGATGGTTCCACTAAGGGATTTGCTGACCGAACCTCAGGTACTGTCTTCGATAGGGAGAGTCATTATTTATTTCGAGAGTCTGCTGCGTAATACAACGAAGAGGAAAGTAAGGAAGAAACTGAGGGGTGTACTGGCAGGGGCCCGGCCATGTACTGTTTTTGACAAGGAGAGCCACTATTTATTTCGAGGATCTTCTGCGGAATTCAGCGAAGATGAAGGTGAGGAGGAGACTCCGAACGTGCTGGAAATTACTCCTTCGAGGCAAAGCTATTCCCGATCTCGAACGTGCGAAGACGAAGATTTTTGATGATACCTCCCTTGACGAAGATTTTGCCTATGCTAGTAGCAGTATTGTTCTGCCTCTTTTGGTTGTGTTCTTCCGAATCATTTGTTTATACATGTATTTTTTGTTGTTTCTTTCCTTGTTCTGCAATGATCATAAATATAAAAGACCCGTTGGTTTGTTTCTCTATTCTTTTCTTTCGATGCCCCTCCTCAAGCCTGTTTTTATTCTTTTTGGAGGAGGTCCCTTGGCTGCATAACTCACTTGCCATTTTCCTTAAATACAAGCTAATTAGCTGCCTCGGGGTTCCATCTTCCTCTATAGGTAGATGTTAATCCCATTTATCGTCCCCTCGACGCCTCAGAAAGTGAGGTCCTCATGGTCGTTTGGTAGTAGGCGCGAATGTATCATCAGCTTATATAGCCTTGATTCAAGGCGCCCACCGCTAACGGGGTGTCTTGTGGGTAGAGGACTGTGCCACATAACTCGTAGGGCCCTTATGATTTATATGGTCATCAACTCTGTGCCTGCTGTTCGAGGTCTTTTTATTTTTTAGCGTATTTTGCCTTGGCGTTAGAGCCTTTTTAATTTGCGACGAGGAACTAGGGGACATATGGCGTCATGGCCCTTTTTATTTGTGGCGTCAAAGCCTTTGCGATTATGCCTAGCCAGGTGGGATTTTTTACCCGACCTGGCAGGATCTGGAGTTTGATTTTGGAAGAAGCTGCATTAAAGGGTGCGATTCTCATTTATTCAATCTTTCCCTGATTGGTTCTTACATAAAAAGTTGCTTTCTAGGCGAGGTGTTTCATATGCTTCCCTTCTACTGGGTCTTTAACTTCTGACCTTCGAGGTTGATTAAGTTGTATGTGTCATTTCCAAGTTGCTTTTCTATGACGAATGGCCCTACCCAAAAAGGTTCTTGTTGAGTATTCCTGCCTTCGCTAGGTTCGCTCGATTGTTCATTCGGAGTCTGGAGGCAGCATGCAGCTACGAGGAACTGTTCTCTGTTGTCGGGGCGCTGACCCTTATTACTGCTGTCTGGCTTGGTGCCTTGTTCGCAGTCTGCCGGTCCTGCCATTCCTGCTTCTATTTCAGCTATGAATTTATCTATACTTTCATATGTAATTCTTGGTTGTTTAGCTCGCTCCAAGCATTCCTCGCTACCTTCTTGCCTGAATGTCTATTTCGCTGCAGGCACGAGCTTCGGAGGGGTCGCCTGGTATTTCCGCAATCCCCTGTGGTGTTGGAAACCTGATCTTTTGATGCAAGGTTGAGGCTACTCCCATGATGCCATGTAACCATGGTCTTCCCACGACAGCGTTATAGGGAGATTCTATGTCAACTACACAAAATAATGTTGGATGCTTTTGTTTGCCCGCCTGAATTGTTAACATTAGCTCCCCGAGGTGTTGATGGTTTTCCATTAAATCCGAATATGTTATACGTCGAAGGCACCAACGCAGCTTTCTTTCCTATCATCTTATCATACGTTTGTCCAAAGAGTATATCGACGGAACTCCCAGGGTCCACGAGTATTCTGGACATCGCTATTTTTCCCATCTGGAGGGTGATGACCAAAGGGTCGTTGTGTGATCTTCCCTCGTTGGGGATGTCTGCTGCAGAAAAGAATACGGGTTGCTTTTGCCATTCTTCTAAGTGATTCTTCGTGACTACGCCGAGTATTTCCTTCGGTTCGTTTGGATCCCCTCGAGGCCTTTCGTGTGGACGATGGAATTGCAAGCGCCGAATCTTGGACTGTCTCTATCGATTGTTATCACATAAGATTCATTCTTTGGCTCTTCCTTCGGCTGCGACTGATTTGGTGGTGGCTTCGGTAGCTCCAGGAGGTGTTTGAAGTTACCCCTGGCGTTGAAGAAATGAATTTGGTCTTGTGCCGTAACGCAATCTTCTGTTGTATGTCCGTAAAATTTGTGGAACTGACAGTAGTCCCTTGAATTCTTTGTGTGCTTTTGTTGATTACCCCTGCTTCTGGGATATCTTATTTCACTAGCAAATTTGGACTGCTCGATAGTTCGAAGAGCATCCTCGATGGGCACGCAAAGCTTTGGGAGCTTTCTGTCGTGGAAGGCAGGGAATCCTAGCTTAGTTGCCCCAAATTTTCTGTTTCCCTGTCCTTGCTGGCTGTTGCCTCCCTCGAATTCTCCTCGAGAGCTGCTTCCTCTGTTATCATTGTATTTTCTATTGTCGTGGTATTTGCCTTCTCCGAATTTGCCTTCGTTTCCATAGCGACCAATATCATCTTGTCTTTCTCGCTTCGACGGATCCCCAGGTTGGTTATTCATTGTTTGACTTCGTTCTTCGAGTGATAAATTGTTTATTGAGTGGACCTGTTTTAAAATGGTTTCCTTTCCCAAGGTTGCTTGTTCTTTAATTTCTTCCAAGGTAATTCGCTCCTTCTGGTATTTTCGGAGATCTTGTAGCGTTTCTAGGTTCTTGGAGAAGAGCCTGTCATACAAAGGATGGTTCTTATCAAGAGCATTAAGGAATGCTGGTACTTTGTCCTTTTATGTAGCGTCGTTCCCCACCTATACGCACTGTTCTGTCCATCTGTTTGTCAGACTCTTGGTAGACTCTCCTGGTCGTACTCGGATGCTGAATAATTTTTCCACCCCTGGCTTGGAGGAGTTGTTGTATAGGAAGTGTAGTATAAAGACTTTGGACAGCTCCTCGAAGGACGAGATCGAGCTGGCTGTGAGGTTATCGTACCAAGCGAGGGCTTCTCCTTTCAAGCTAGAGGGGAATATTTACAGAGCACTTCGTCTCTATCAGCGTAAGCCAAAAAGAATCAGAGGTAAATTTTAATGTGCAAGGTCGGGTCTCCTGAGCCATCAAAGATTAATGTGAAGGTTGGCATAGTGCACTTTACAGGTATTTCCTTGGAGAGGATTTTTCTGGGCTTAGGGGTGAGCGATTGACATCATTCATTGCTTGCGTGAGTTTAATCCTGTCGCTTGATTGGATGCTATTGTCAAAGAGTTCGGCTCGGAGGGTCTTGATCTGGTCCAACATTACTTGTTGTAGAGCCCTAGCTTCGGCGTCCTTTTTCGTTTGGTTATCTTCGCTGAATATCTGTATGCTTTCATTCGGACGCACTCCTGGTTCGTTCTTCTGCTGGATACTGTGATCCCATGGCCTTTTCTTGCGCCCTTGGTCTTGGTGTATGTTTTGGATGCAGAATGTTCCTTTGACTGAGATACATTGTTTGGACGTGAGTGTCCTTCGCTGCTTCCTTTGTAGTTTGACGCTGATTTTTCTGCCACCTTTTTATATGCTTCGGCTAGTTGCTTTTTTAACTTTTTTATCTTTCTGTTTTTCAAGATTAACTTTCGGAACTGTGCAGCTCTCGTCGTATTTTCTTCGGTTGGCTGGTGTAAAGGCATGTCCTTGTTTGGGACGGCCACTTCATCTTCATCTTCGTCATTTTCTCCATCCTCTTCTTGCTGTCGAGGTAGTTCGTCAGCCTCTGGGAATCCTTCTCCCTCTGGGCCTAAGTCCTCCACATGTACTTCATCTTCATTCACTTGTTCCCTGTGTTGGACTGTGCTTGTTGCTACCTCGGGTGATAACCCCTTACTTGTCGAGAATCTGGTGAAATGATGCCTCGAGGAGCCGGTCCCTTTCCTTGAAGATCCCACTCGCTGCTTCGGAGCCTGATCAGATTTTGAAGCCATTCTGGTTGTGACTTGTCAGGAGACAAAAAATCCGTGAGGTCCAAGGCGGCTACTGCAGTGTACTATGTATATCATGTAAGTCTGTACGTTGCGACGGTTTTTATCGTGCGATTTTCAGTGTAGGTCGTATTCATTTCTTTAAGATACATCCCTAACTATATTTTTTTGTCTTTTAGCCAAAACCATTTTTTCCAACGATTTCTTCGTAAAATTTTATTTTCAAATGTGGTAGAGACCTTAAAAACCCTAAAAATAGGTCTAAAGTTTTTCCCATAATCATTTTCTTATAGCCGATCCTAATTTAAGACATATATTATGAAAATTAACTATCATGCTTGAAATGGATTTCATCATGTCAAGGTTTGAGACCCTTAGACATAGATCTGACCATTTGATGATCTGCTCATAAAACCCTTGAACATACTAAAGCTTTTAAGGTTCTTTAGACGTTTAAGGTATTGGAGCGTTCTTAAAGAACTAGCTTTGAAAGTCCTAAAAAATGAGAGTTTATGAAAAATTTGAGAACCCGAAAAATCACAGGCAAACCCTAAGTTAATTTAATCAGTCCCTGTTTCTAGCGCCAAACTGTGTGGGTATAAAATCTGCATAGGTGCATCATGTTCCGTAGCCCACAGATCTTAAACTCACACATACAGTTACTTATACGATATACAAGGTACGAAGACCTCAAGAACAATACCGAAGACATGCAAAAAGACATTAACCAAAGGATTAAACGTATATGAGATTGTATTTCTGTTTTGCTACTACATGGATATGATCCTAAGGAGCTAGAGGAGATACAGACCTAATCCCTCTCACGCCACTTAGGTTTTCACCCCAAAAATCCCACCCCTACAATGTTTTCCAAGCTCACCTTATATAGGCCGAGCTTGGGTGGTTTACAACTAATAAGACAATTGACTCAATCGTGGTGGTGTCAGTCCTTGTCGAGTAAGGTGGTTCCTTCGGCGGTACTCCGAAGATGGCTCTGGAGCTTCGGTCCTTCGAGGCAGGGTCTGACTCCTTTTCTTCTGATTCTCTACTTGGTGCGCTCGGCCTCGTCTTCTTTCGGTTTGATCCCGAGGCTTCGCTACTTCTTCCTCGGGTGTGATCTTGCTTCTTGGATCTCTGACACGTGTCCCGAGGGGTTTTACCCTCCACACATGGAATCTAGGTTCTGAAACTGTAACTTTGGTTTTGTCATATGTAACTTTGTTGCGGCTACCCAAAATCCGAACGGAAGAGAATGGAAATCATTGAGAGCTAGATTTGGTACCATCAGGAAGGAGGTCAGGCAGTTTGTCTCAGTGCTTGTTACACTTCATCCTCAAAACATTCAAGCTCCATATAAGGACTTGGTGAGTTATTCAAGCAAATTATTGTTAGTTGAAGTGAACATATAGGTTGTTATTTAATAACTTACTATATTTATTTTGGATTTTGTAGACTCGAGATGGCCGACATCAATTTCAAAGGCTATATGGTGGACCTTTTAAGTTTGATGAGGCGTATGAACTACTCAGAGGATCTGTTCCCGGGTTTGATTATGTTCATACTGACTAATTTTATATTTATTCAATATGTAACTTAGATTAAATCTTTATGCCCGATGTAACTTAGTTTTAATCTTTGTGTAACTTAGAGTTAATCATAGAAATAAAAATGTGTATGGCAATTTTTTATGACACCCCTCACACACTCCATCCGAACCCTCTAAATTACAATGGTCTAATTAATCTCGGTCGTCAAATTTACAATGGTTATATTTTTAAATAATAGATCCGTTGGTGGTTTTTCAACTATAAATACAAATAACTATCAAACCAAAATTCACACGATCGTTTTGGTTCATTCTCTATTCCAATATCCAATATGGCAAGGTAGAGTTTTACCGACGAAGAGGATACTGCTGTAACACAAGCTTATATCAACATAGAGTTCTATCATAAGGCCTCTACTCCACCAAGGAGTAGAGACTTGTACTGGCAAAGGATTCTTCAAATCTTTCACAATCTCACCAACGGAAACTCCAATGGAAGATCCGCTCTAATACTGGCATTTAGATTTCGAATTATTAATGAATCTGTGAAAAAATTTAAGAAGTATATGACTGACCTCATAATTATTGGGTGCGAGTATATTTGCCAACCCTTGACTGGGGGGCAGACACTCAGCGGCCGACCGCAATAAAATGACAGCCTTTCAATGGCCGCCCCTCAACCATAGTACCTGTATTTTCGGTTGGGTTTTTTCCTCCCACATTCTATGCAAAATACCTAGATTTTATGCACCATAGTACTTGCTGTGAACACACTAGAGTTGTCAGTTAGGTGATGTAGTCATTTACCCGAGTCAAAAAATGGTTTAGACTGAATCGGTGTATTAGAAAAACCAAATCGCTGTCCCTTCCTCACTGCAGTCTAAAACCCTTTCCTCCTCGCTTGTCTTCAAATTGAAATTACCAGTCAAATTTCAAGCCAAAAATTTCAGCACTTCAAGAATTTTTGAGAAATTTCTCTGAGGTTTCTCGTTTAAGAAGATTAGAACTGAAACAAAATCAATGAATTTTGGTGATTTCCTTACCATTTTTCGATCTCAATTGTTGGCAGTGGCTTCTCCAACTTCTCGCCCTTGTCCATCGTTGCCAGATGATGTCTTGATTCAGATCTTTACTCATCTTCCTCTGAATTCGATCTACAAGTTGAGATGTTAATCAAAGGTATGGTTATCGAACCTCTCAGACCCTAATTTCATTATCAAATGCCTCAAAATCAATAACAAATCTCTCCCATGGATACACTATCATACAATTGCAAACTCAAGTAACCGTCTCACATTTAGAAATGCATATCCAGAATCACATTCAGAGATTATGTCTAGAAATGAAAATTTGTTCTCTTTTGATTTTCTTAGAAATCAGAAACCATTTCAGGGAGCTAGGTTATACCCGCACGGTTCTAGTAATGGTTTGGTACTTTTTTGGTCAATTGATTATTATCAGAAGAGCAGGTATCACGTTTGTAATCCACTGACTCAGAAATGGGTTTCGCTTCCTCCGCCTCCGCGTTCAGAGGCTGGTCCACTTGATGTTAGTGTGCGGGGTATCTTCTGTGAGTATTCACTACCGTCATTCGCAAATTGTTATAAGGTTGTACGTATCCCCAAATTCGATGAGCCTTCGAAGAAATTTGTTGTTGATGTGTTTTGTTCTGATATGGGTGTATGGGAAAGTGTCCAAGTTTCATGTGATGCCAATGTTGTGTGGGGATGGTCTAATCCTAACAACGTTGTTATCCTTAACGGTGTTTTGTATTGGATTGAAGGAGGGGATAGAATGTTAGTTTACAAACTCAGTCAGAGCACTGGAGGTGACGGGCATAGATGTAGTTTGATTCATTTGCCAGATGAGGAGTTTGATGGTGACGCGGAGTCTAGTTACTCTTATGATTTCGATGGTTACACTAATAATAGTATTCTTGGGGAGTCAGAAGGTTGTGTCTGTTATGCTAGAGCTAGAATTACAGGAGGGGAAATGACTGTGAGTGTTTGGGTGCTCAGTGAGGTCAACTGGCAAATATTGCACAATGATATCTCAGTAGGTGATATGTTAGCTGATTTGCGTTCTCGGATGGGTGAAAATGCAAGAATCCAACTTTTAGGTTTTAGTCCTGTAGACAGTAATGTGGTTTTGCTCGGTTGCCACTACTGGGTTCGGGGGTTTAATGTCCAAACCAGAAGCTTTGAAGAGCTCCGCTTGGATAACAGAAACGTATATTATACTGGAGGGATGCACTTTCCGTTTGTGCTAAAGCCAATGCCAACTATGCTTCCAGTGCCCTCTTGGATAAACACTTAAAAGTGATCTCTGCATTTCAAACAGATGGTGTGTTAAACTTGGGTTACTGAATTGTTTAACTTGTGTAAGTGTGCATTATCACAGCATTATGTGTGAACTAGATTGACTAGACTGGTGCTGCAAAAATGGTGAATAGAGTTGCCTAACCTGTACTTGTATGGATACAGGTGTTTTGCGGCCATTATCCTTGTTGCATAAGTATTTTTTTGGAACGAATGTTTAGGTGAACTCAATTCTGAGACAGTCACAGTCAAAAGATGGTGCGGTGTGTAGAAGATTCCTGGTTATTGCAGTATGTGTATATTTTGCTACTTCTATCAACTTTAACTGTTTGTTAATAATCAGCTTGCTTCTCACAGTCTCACGCATTTGTTTTACAAATCTTTTCTTGTTCGTCTAAACTTGTGTAGGTTGCGACTTTCCTGGTTAGAGTATGGTGTCGAAAGAGGCATTGTTCTGTGTTTCGTAAGTGTCCTAGTTCTTTCTGTTTTTGTCTTTTTTTTTTTTTTTATCTTTATTTCTTGTGTGCGGGTATTTGCAATTGATTAATAAGAGAATTCATATCTTGTATGAGCAGCATAGTTGGTGTGATTTCGATGCTGTGGAGTTGCTCATCCAAGGTCTTGTCCTTGTTCAAGGGGGAGTTCTCATGGTAAATCCTCCATGCTTGCAGATAAGTCACGACGAGCATTTGATATCTGGAAGTGTTGGAGAGCTGTGGGCAGTATCAGATGGCAAGATTGTACCATCTGCAGGAGATTTCCACGATTACAAGAGGATATAATCAAGTCATCTGCTTAATCATGTTTCTCACACTTGGTATAGTTATCAATTCGAACCATTTCAATCAAGGGTGTCCAGGATATGCTTGCTTGTGCCAATCTAGAATAATCTGCACCATGTCTGGCTTTTCTGTTCGAGAAAGTTCTGTAAGTGTGATTTGAAAATTAGCAATTCTTTTACGGGAATGGTTGGCTGGCTGTTGACTAATAAACAATTCATGGAGTTTGTGCCGATTTGCTCTAACTAGGGCATCACTCTAGGTGGTTTGATTTTCAAATTTAAACTTTTCTGGAATTTGGACAAAGTGTTTGAATTCTTACTGGCTATACTGGAATTCTCACTAGTTTTTAATTTTTGAAAATTTACCAGAATTGGTTCAGTGTTCAAAGCGATTTTGATGCCTTTTCTACTAGTTAAATTTTGTGATCAGTTTGCTATCTTTATTCAACTGTCTTCCTTTCACCAGTGAGAGCACCAGTTTAGTGCCTTCTTTCTTCTTTTGTCTGTTTTCCTTTTTGTGCATTTACATTGGAGATTATGCCCGGTTCCATTTGAACTGAAAAATTATTGGATTAACTGTCTGCTGGCAAGTTTTGCACAAGGAGATTTCAATGGAGGATATCTTAGCAGAAATACCTTCTCCGCCAGATAACGGAATCCAAGTCTTAGGCTTCAGTCCGGTAGAGCATAACGTTGTTTTTCTTGGTTGCAAATACTGGGTTTGGGGGTTCAATACCCAAACCAGAATCCCTGAAGAGCTCTGCTTGGATAATAGACATGTACACTGTGCAGGTGCTACATTCCTGCCGTTTGTGCTAAAGCCAATGCCAACACTACTTCCACCGACCTCTTGGATTGACACTTAAAAGTTTGGTGAAGAAGGTGAGAAAATTACTGAAGTATATTTATTGGTCAAATAGTCGTGAGGCTGCGAATCCGACAACCGTTAATAAGCAATGCCCTGCCAAAAATCAAATGGTTTTGTTGGCCAGGGTCATGCTCATTGAATTTTTTTTGTAAGGTATGATACGTTCACAGCTGATATTGGGACTTTACTGCTGGGATCATCCGCAAAAATCAAGTCGTTAACTCGAGCCAAGACCAGTTAAATTGTGGCCCAGGATAAAATCAGAGCCAGCTCAATGGTGTGCAAGGGATAAAATCACAGCGATCTTTTTTCATCTGCTAAAGTAAAAAAATGTTTCATACATAAACAACAAAGTCGTTGTAGTATAGTGGTAAGTATTCCCGCCTGTCACGCGGGTGACCCGGGTTCGATCCCCGGCAACGGCGCTATTTTTTTTGCACTGGTTTTGGTTATATCTATAAATTTGTTTGGATC
>JAJJMA010129629.1:0-16153 GCA_023529015.1 Papaver nudicaule | reverse complement strand
TCCTAGTTAGGTTTCTTTGTTGCTGAACAAGACCACCTAAATTCTCGCTGGTCGTCTTTCTTTACTGGTTTGATTTCTGTGTATGTGGTGAAGCTACAAAGATATGCTGGTTCTCTAATGGAAGCTATACAGTGATGTATGGATGTTTTTCCTGCTGTTATGTTGGTATAGTGTAAAGTGCAGAATACTCATGGATGATGCTGAAATTTTGTTATGCATGTGTTGGAGTATTGAACATCATTTTCCTACTGCGCTGAATTGTTACTTCTGTTACTTCAAATGGTGAGTGTTGCTGCATGAGAAGGAATATTGCAAATGTGGTTATACTGGAATGTTGATCAGACAGATATTCGTCTGCAACTCTGTATGGTTAGTTCTTTATTATCATTTTACATCTTGTCCTGCATCAACATTTTCTAGCCACAAGTCTCAGCAGCAATTCTTAATTTGATCAGCTATGAGAGAATGGTGAAAAATTGTATGCAGCTTTGCTATTAGTCCTGGTACATACATCTCTGGCAGTGCCACCTTATGAACTGCTAATACTACTTGTGTCCTGGTGTTTCTTTTTTTGCCTGCTCCAATTGTTGTCGCTGCACCTTATGCTACTCAGATTTTCTAATCAGTGGCTACTAATCCATGGTGGATTGCTAAACTGCAACCTTTTTGATCATGTAAGACGTTGTTACTCGTGTTTTTTTTTTTTTTTACTCGTGGTTTATGTTGTTATGCCTACTGATTGAGCAGATTAGTAGTATTTCTTCCTGTTTGTTAACAATTCAGGAATTAAACATGGCTTTATTCTGTAATTCTTCAGTATTCTTTAGTACTGCTAGATGTATGCATGCATATTGATATTGGAAAAGAAAATCTGTACTTTGGGTTATGTGCTATTATTCTTTGAAACTGGAAAAACACAATTATATACACTCTGGGATATGCTATAATCTCTGTACCAACAGGATATATAAGAAACCTCCAAATAGGATCTTGCTGGGTTCTGCAGTCTTTGATGCAGGATAAACTCTTTTAAAGCATTGCAACTGCAATAGCTACGCGCGCTCCATTGGTGACTGTAGCATTGCCTTACAAAATGCTACATTGCCAACACATTTTTATGTTTCCGAAGTGGCGAAAATTCTGGTTCATGTTGAACATATTGAAACTATTGGATGTACAGAACATGATTAGTGGTATTTTGTCTTAGTTAGAACTAAGGCCTTGTCAGTTGATATTGTAAAATTGCAGTTGCCATTGAGTTAAGCTGGTACTGTTCATCAAGATGTGGATTACTCTAACTAGGAATTTACAGTTGTTAAACAACTCATTTCTTGATTCAGTTTGCAAGTGTATCTGATGTAAACAAAGATAGCACAAGTTAATGGCAAGGTTTGGACAACATGGTCCAGGGCCCAGGCCCCATAAAAACTTCGAGCGAAGTATCCTTCCGAAACTGCCTACTGCTGGTGCCCCGGAAATATTATCATTTCCGTGTTACTCTCATTCCAGGCTAAATCTTGTGTCAACACCTACGCAAATTTCAACTCTTAAAAAGGGAAAAATTGTAGTTCTTTGTCCTCTCTATGAAACCCTCATTAGGTAGTGCTTCCTGGACTTCTTTTTTCCTTTTGATCAAGAAATGGAATAATCTTAATCAAAGAGCTTTCCAAAGGTAAGCACAATAGATACAACCTAAGTTCTAAAATTGTACAATTACAACCAAGGTGTGGGTCGTTTAGCGGCTGTGTTTTTTTAGTTCTGATATTTTCTTCAACTCAACAACAACAACTTGGGGATGTAGCTCAAATGGTAGAGCGCTCGCTTTGCATGCGAGAGGTACAGGGTTCGATACCCTGCATCTCCATTTATAATCAATGACCGGTTAGATTTTTTTTTTTTCATTTTGCTGCACTTAATCAAATGTTTAGCACCGATAGATGCTACATTTAAAAGCAAATGAACCAACAATTAATATTTAGCGCAAGCTCATTTAGAAGAATAATATTCCCCCAATCAGTCTCATGTGTCATATGGATCTCTCTCGACAAATTAATGAAGCATATTCTGCAATCAAAGAGGGAGAGAAATATCAGATCACCTAATTCCCCAACACGAGACTGCCAAGATATGTGACCATATTGTGTGAGTAATTTAGAGTTCACTTAGGCCGTTAGCTAGTTACACTCCAGGACTCTGATGATGCGTGAGACAAGGTGTTACCTCACGCGCCTTGGGGCGATGAAGGTGCCTAATATGCGACCAGAAAAATAATCTAAAGGTGATGGGGTGGTACCTTGGGCGCATTAGACACTCACCATGCGACTCGTGCACCTTGCGCGCCTAGGTGAGTGCCTCAGACACTTTTGACAACATAAGCTTAATGCGTGTTTTACAATCTTTTGGGATGTATGGCTTGAAAGAAATAGGTCTTTGGCTCAATATGTAAAACAGTAAAGAGTCGAAGTACCAATAAAATCAGTGTACAAGTTTTCATATATGTAATGCAATGATCAAAAACATTTGTAGCTAGGGGACTTGTACATTTCACTTTCTAGAAAAAACGAAGAAGGATACAAGAATGGATCAAACAAATTATCTAAATTATATAAGAGCTCCTCCCTTGGCAACTTCAGTGAGCACCAATGCAACCAAACCCAACATTGCGGCTCTACCGTTCCACATCTCGGCAGTGGAGGTCATGATACCATCTGATTTTGACTCAACACTCACACCTTGAGCCAGCGGGACGATTGAGGCCACTGACAGCAAAACACAGGTGTATAGAAACCATGGAAGTCCACCATCACCCAGCTGTGCTGCGACATCGGTACCTTTAGCAAGTTCTACTCCCATGGCGGTAACAAACCCAATCATGGCAAGTCTACCATTAATTCTCTCTGGTGCTGGCCCACTGAATGCTAGTAGATCTGTAAACTTAGTACTCATCTGCACCATTCAAGAAGATTTAATTCGTTAGTTACACCAACAGTTAATCACCAAAGTAAAAAAAAAAAACACCACTTCTATAATCGACAGAAGCAAACCTTAGGTGCAGCACGTGGTGGTGAAGAAGTAGGAGTTGAAATTGGAGCCTGTTGTTTGTCCTCGGCCATGCAGCAAACTTTGAAGTTGCTAGCATTTCTTCGTGTTTGGCTTTGAACACGAGTGACATGGTTAGACAGGATAGATTGAGAAACAAATGATGCTGAAGCAGCCATTTGAATTTTGAATATATATATGATTGTGTAACTTAAAAGTTCTGAATTCTCTTGAAGCAAGAGCAGAGGTAAGAATGTAAGGCTCTTGTGTGTAGTGATAGAAGGATGAGTAAGTTGATTTGATGATGAAGTATTATGCCTCGAGATGGTATATATATAGGGAATGGAACAAGTAAATTCATATGTTTTGAAAGTAGAGGGAGTGAATTGGTTGGCAGAAGTCCACATGAACTACAACTTGTATAAACCGTCTATCTGTTGACACGTACGTGAAAGTCTTTAGATTCATGGTATAGAAGAAACGAATGACGTGGGTAAAATTTGAGCCGATACCTATCTTTTAGATTCTAGCCATAGCTGTGGTTGTTATTTTGATTCATGGGATGAAGCTGTGCGAGTGTAAAATCTGCATAAGTACTTCACACTCTACAGCCAATAAATATTTGAATCACAAGTATGAACCCTAATTAAATAATCATGGTACAAATATAAGGAAAAGATACAAGGTGCAATGGATGCTACCCATATCATGAATTTATTACTTTCTTGGTGTTTGTTTACATAAACCTCCATTAGAGAGGAGTTCTAGATCTAGATCTAGTTTTTGGGGAAGAAGATGAGTAGAGGAGAAGGAGGAAGAGAGAGAGAGTAAAAGAAGATCCCCTCTCTCCTAGGAGATATTTCCTTTATATAGAGGAAATTTACATGATAATTACACAAATGCCATTATCTTAGCTACCAAGTAAATGAGGTCTTCAGTGCGCCTCGTCTTCAAGTGACTTCGGCTCTCGTATGTCGGTTTATCTCTTCGGCAGACTTCCTCTTCGGACTTGGTATATTCCTCGAAGGGAGCTTGGGTTCCAAGCTGGGTAGCTACTTCGGACGGATTGGTGGATCGAGGCGACATCTTCGGGCGGTGCTCCATGGTTCGTAGTCTTAGTCTTTGACTCTCATTCGCGTTTATAAGGTGATGTCTTCCTCTTCTTCTAGGATGATGACACGTGGCTCGTCCGAATTATGCCCCCACAGTTTGCTCCTTTGCTAATGGATGTTTTGAAGATTAATCCGTTAGCAAATTCTTCTTGTCATAATTGATGGTATGAGACACGTGGATTCGCGAGATTCATGGAGTGTGCTGACTTGTGTTGTATCCTTTCGTTTAGCTTCGGTACTTTGACTTGTTTCAACAGCTTCGAACTTGTAACATTTACGCCTTTGTTGAGTTGCCGAGGAGGTATGCTTGATTGAGTTGGTAACGAATGAATTTTATCTGCCCTTTTTCTGGTATTTTTTCATGATGGTTTGAGATTCCATTGATCGAATGTGATGCTGAATCCAAGGAACTGGCATCGAGAAGAGGATGAGTAGTCATCGAAGTATGTAGGCTGATCCGAAGGAGATGTCTCGAGGTAACTGTCCATCAAAGTTGGTTATTGACTGCCGTATTATCGAGGACGGAAATGTGTGCCATCGAATTAAAATGTGATCGAGGATGACTTCGAAGTGAGGTCGGGGATGATCTCGGAGTGTCACTCCTGCCATGATTATTCTTCAAGTTGATTAGTGGACTCCTAATCCATTTCGATGTTTCTTTTATCCAACGCGTTGGGTATTGAGGTTATTATTTTTCAAGAAGATTTCTCCGAGGATGTTTCGTTGAGAATGCTAAGATGACTGCTTCGGATTGAACTGATTGTTATTCTTTTCTCGAAGGAGATAGATGCCATGGATTGACTTTGGTGTTTGCATAACTGGGCTTCGTCGATGATGAATGGTTATTTCATGAATCCTTTGAATTTTGAGATGACCTTCGTTGGTGTATTTCGATGTAGACAGATGATTTCTTCATATTGTAACTAGCTCAAAAGGTGGTAACCGAGATGTTATCGGGGTGTTTCTTTTGTTGTGATATTTTCTTCCTTTGGACTATCTTTCGAGCGAAGTGAGTTCTTGGCTTTCCACTGTTGTCGAAGGAATTGAGCGGAAGAGTACAAAATGTTTTTCGAGTATGCATACTTGCTCCTACTCTTGCGTGAAGTTCCTAGACGGCTTCTTGGGCTGTTTGGTGTTGTTGTTGTTGAAGAAATGAGCTCTGAAAAATTTTCCACTCGGGATTCCCTTGTATAGTTGCCCCCCTTTTGCTTTCGAAAGTGAAGGAACCGAACTTTTGTAAGCAAAAGGAAATGTTCTCCCGAAGTGTACTTTCCACAAAGCGAATTTGTTGTACGAGGAGATTGGCATCCAATGGCTTTGCCCCTGCATTCTTTGTTTTGCTCCAGCTACTGCTTCGGTGTATTGACTTTTGTGACTCTTCGTTGTGAAACGAAGGATGCCATGCTCCTTTAGTGGACGAAGATTGCTATCACTTTGCTTTGCTCCTTGGGTTATTTGATGTTGTTTTCTACGAGTGGGTCTTTTAGCGAAGTTCTTGTATGTACAACCATCCTCGAGCGTTTTGAGAGCGAAGTCGATTTTGAAATCATTTCACTAGATTTTATCGAAGAACCCTTGATGCATGCTCCTGCTTGATGCCTTAATGAATACTTCAAGGTAATATCTTTGTGTTTTGTTTGTGCCCCTGTCTTGCATCTTTTTGTGTTTCGATTCATTTGTACTTCGAGCCATCCTGCAGAATATTTTTATTCATCCTGTAATAAAGTTAAAAGTATTGTCAATTCATTCTTTGATAAAGTATATTTTTGAATAATTCTTTAAAGAGGCTTTATTTTTCATGACCGAGTCATGTTTTTCCTCGATGCATGGTTTTTGTAGTATGACGCGATCAGGCACGTATTTTCCTTCAATGTATTGCTTGCCTGGTAACTCGTGATCAGGCACGAAATTTACCTTGCAAACTATAGGCTCCTAAGGTTACTTAGAGTGCAACTTCGGGGCTTACTTCGATGTCGGAGGCAGTAACCAAGCTAGTGGGAGCGTACGGATCACCCTTCCCAAAGGCTTTGAGCTACTCGCACTGGTTTCAAGCAGAACACTGGCTATCGAGATCATAGGTACCCGTTTTGCCTCAGTACGTCAGGTGGGTATCGAAGATACTAAGTATCCTCCTAGAGAACATGGTTGTACGAGTAGAAAATCTGCATAGGTACTCGAGGTACCATATCCATCAGATCTACTCGCACATACAGATTTTAGTTGTGTTTAACAGCCCGAAGACAGAATAAAACAGCATCGAGGATGCTACAAACATTAATAGAGACTAAATAAGCAACAAAGATAAGATAGAAGAAGACTTTCTGTCTAATACTACTGCTGAGATTACATGAATTAAACCCTAAGGAACCAGAGGAGATTACAAACCTAATCTCTCTCTCGCTACTTAGGCTCCACCAAACAAGAATCCAACCCTTACAACGTTTTCCAAGCTCGCCTTATATAGGCCGAGCTTGGGTGGTTTACAGCTAATAAAGACAAAAGACTCAATCGTGGTTGTGTCAGTTTCTGTCGAGTAAGGCGGTTTACACTCCGAAGCTGAATCCCGAACTTCGGTCCTTTGGCGTAGTCCGAATCCTTTCTACTCCGAGTCTTTACTTCGCCCAAATGCGGCTGCTCTTCCTTTATCAGTCCGAATCATCGCTGCATAATCCTTTCGGCATGGTTTTACTTCCTGGATGCGAGACACGTGGTCCGAGGGGTTTTTACCCCCTACAGTTTGCCTCTTTCCTTTCCTTGTATCGAGGATGCAAGGAGAGGAAATCTGCTTTCTTGCCACCTCTTCGTCGAGTATCCTTACTTCCCGCCACGTGTGTGTTTTCCTTCATGACACGTTCTCCTAAGCTCGTGGCTTTTCACCTTCTGACCGGTGGAGTCGGTTTCTTCACTATTTAAGTTTCGTTTCTCCCTCTAAAAAATTTTTAGACCTTTCGTTTTCATCTTCCTTGGTGCCGGCGGCCTTTTTCCGTGAAAATTCTTTCGCCTAGAACTTCATATCAAACGATTCTTCCACCTTTTCCTCTTCAACCCATTGTTGTAAGTGATCTGTTCTTTCATAAAGTTGACTTCTTTAGGATTTTCCCTTCTTCCCTCTTCGTTCTCCGGTTGCCTCTGCTATTTCCGTCACCGGTGGTGCTACTTTTTTCCTGTTTTCATCTTTTTATATGTCGTCTGTCTCTGCAATCGAAACCCTTTCTTCAAGGCTGAATGGTTTACATCCTGAGGAAAGGGGCTTTCGAATTGAGTCCCTAGATTCTCCTAGACTAACTCCGGCACTAGTCGAAAAGTATCAGTGCAACGAAGATGTTCTGGTAGTAACTGTTCATCAAATTATCGCTGGATTACTTCCTCCTCTCTATCGATCTAATAATCCTCTGTTTCTTAAAATTATCTGCTCTCTTTCTCCACCTCGTGGCGTGATGCAACTTACCTGTAGCGCCATTTATCTTATTAGTCAATGGGTTCTTCAGTCTGAAAATAACATTCCTACCGAATCCACGGCGAGATATTATTACAACACCGAAAACTTCTTTAAGCATTACGAGCCTTTTTTGACTGTAGACAATGAGGTAGCTCCCTTCGGAGTTAGCTTTCGGATGGTGGCAGGTAGCCAAAACGTTCTCCCCGAAGCTTTAGTTTATTCTTTGGACGAGGACTGGTCTTCGGAGCCTATACTTCTCAAGGGACCTATACTCCGAGGCTGGAAGGACAAAGGCCGATTCATCGTTCGGACTGAATTCGAGATGGGTCACAAATTTGAGACTCGACACTTGTTCTCTATTTGTTTTTCTGACGAGGAAAGGAGGTTGCTTCGCTCTTTTTCGGGTGAGGGGAAGGATATCGCTGTTGAGTCTTCGGGCACCTTAAAGCGTCGTCGGCCTGATGAGGAGACTATGCAACAGGTAACAAATACTTTCTCAACTTTCCGAAGTATTCATACTTGCCTCTGTTTGTTTCCTGAGGAAGACGGGTCCTTATCTGCAGGGACAGTCTTTAGGTGCCTTAAAGCGTAGTCGTGATTTGATGAAGATTAGCTATGGGGGAAATTCTGAAGTTCCTCGGCCGCTGAAAAAGGCTGCCTTGCAAGTAATGTTGAAGGGGTTTCAGACTAGCCGTCGCCAAGATGCTATGGCTCCTCCACAGGAGACTCCAGTTGTTCACCAGGAAATTTCAACGTCGAAGGTGATTGAGATAGAGGACGAGGAAGTGAATGCTACAAGCCCTCGCACTGTTCCTCCCTCCATTGTTGGTGGTGCCCCTGCCTCGGCTGCAATCCTTGGGACTTCGAGTGCTAGTGCTGCCTCGGAATTTGTTCCTTCAACTGCTTCTACGTCTACGGATTTTGTCAGTGCCCCTACTGCTGCAATAGGAGTCTGTGCCAATGCTTTTGGAGAATCTTCTGTTCTTCCTTCGGATATGATTATTACACCCGTGGACCTCCTTTGCCCCCAAGAGGATGGTTCATACATTGAGGTGGATCCTGCCATGCATCTTGTCGCCAGCTTTCCACAAAGTTCGGTGTTTCCGCCTGCTCCTAGCTATGCTTGCAGATACAGGCAATCTTATACTGCCGAGAGGTTCAAAGAAGTTCTGTACGATAATTATTGCCCTGGTGAATTTACTACCGAGGTTTCGGCTCGTTTTGAGGCTCATGCCTCGGATCCTTTAAGGCAGCCCTTGGACCCAGATTTCTGCAAGAAGCTTGGTGATCTCTTCGGAGGTGATTGTCCTCGAGCCGAGTATGATTGCCGCCATCCTCCCCTGTCCTACGAGGAGAATTTAGCCATGGTCCAGGCGGTGAGTTGCGTTTGTCTGATGTTCATGTTGATGTTGCTGGAATGTTTTGTTTATCTATTTGTGCTACTTTTTACTAGGGCGACTATCATGCCACCGGCCTTTTAGCGCACAATTTGGATCTAGTTGGTGAGACCGAATATTATGCACGAGAGTTTCATCGGATGCAAGAGGAGCTTGCCCAGGAGAAAGTTCGCAGTGCTGAGGCGAAAAAATAGTCTATATGTAAGTTCCTTATTTTCTTTTTTGCTTTGTCGAGAGCATATGTTTTCGGCGGCCTCGCCTAAGACAGGTTTGCTGCTTGCATTTGAAAAGGCGAGCTGGAGAAGTTAGAGAAAAAACTTCAGGAAGCTCGATTGGCTAATGATCAGCTTCGGAATGACCGTCAGTCATCTCAACTTGCCTCAAGTAGCGAAAGCTATCTTGATGACCGAGCGGCGCTATTGGAAGAGAAGGATAGAGCTTTAGAAGACGTAAGTTACTACAGGCTGAAAAGGCAGGAGGCCGAGAGTAATTATGTGGATGAAAGAAGGAAGGTGGATCAAGGCAAGCGCCTTCTCGAGGAGATGACTAATAGAAATACAATACTGTCTCGAGAAAATCACTTTTTCCAAATGGATGTGGATCGACTGCAACAAGAGCGAGATGCAGCTCGTTTAGAGAGGTCGGTCAGTGCCTCGGGTAGGATATTGATTGATAGATTAGAAGAGAGGGTCACAGGGTTGAAGTTGCAGGTGTCTACACTACAGAATGTTAATAAGGAGCTGACTATTGCAAAGGATACTTTGAGTAAGAGTTTTAATGATAAATGCCGAGAGCTAGCTCGAGCAAATAAAACAAACGTTCAGACTGCTGCTCTTGTTGACGAGTACCGAATAGAGATTGCGAAAAGCGGGGTCGTTGCTTCTGAGGATATCCGAAAAAATGCCTCTGTGCCTCGCTTTACTAGTCAGCAGCAAGTTACTGAATATGTGGTTGTTAAAGAGAGTAGGGAGCTAACCCAAATTTTCGATTTTCTTCTTTACATTGGAGCCCTAATTAGACCACTGTTGTTATTCTTATATTTGTTATTTTCGCTCTCAGGCATCGAAGCTAATTTGAGGAAGCAGGTTGTCGACGCCGAGGTAGCGAGGAACGAAGCCACGAGTCAGCTGGTGACTGAATCCGAGATGAAGTTGGAAGCTGAGAGGAAGGTTGAGCGATTGAATAAAGAATTATCCGAAGAACGGCAGCACCGCTCTGCTGAGTCGGCTAGGGTTGCTCGAGAGCTTGAGTTGGAACGCAGACGTCGTGCCGAAGAAGTGACACATCACACTAAACTATTATCCCAGGAGAAGGAACTTCGTCTTAAACATGAAGCACGCATAAGGAATCTGGTGGTCGGTTTTGGCCTCGTGCGTCATGAGTTGAGACATGGTCAGGCCGTAGGAGAACTTCTTTCTCAGTCTGCTATTGCAAATGCCTTTGCTACAAGTAGGGCCTGCCGAAAGCATGGTCGTTTTCTTTTTAGAACCATTGGCGTTGAACCCCCTGCTTATGGTGCTATTGGTGCGCGGGATCCAGACGTTGCATCTCCTATTGACAAGTTTCTGCTCCCACGAGAAGTTTATGCATCCTTAGCTAGAGAAGAGCTTCGAAGGAGGGGCCTACTGGAGAATTTTTTGAGGATAGCCAGTGGTGGTGATGGCGACGATGCTGCTCGAAGTGGTGATTCTAGGAGTGATAATAGTGTTGCCGAGAGGACCCATGATGGTCAGGGCGAATCTGCTCATAATTCCGAAGAAGGTCCTCGTGATGGTACCGATTGTTCAAAGGATAGCTCACACCGCTAGCTTGTACAACTTGCGTCTTTCTTTTGTGGCTGAACTCGCTCCTTTTTTGCGTATATGGGTGCCTTTTGTTTTCGCACTTCATTTCCTGCATTTTTTGCACATATATATGTATGAAGAATTTATTTTTGTTAGAATGTTTTTGCCCCTCCTCGGGACTGTTTTTTGTTTTTGAGGAGGTCCCTTGGTTGAGTAATTTACTTGTTTATGTAAGCAAATCAACTGCCTCGGGGTTCCATCTTCCTCTATAGGTAGATGTTAATCCCATTTATCGTCCCCCGGCGCCCGAGGACGTTTTCTCCTCGTGGCCGTTTGGTAGTGATCACGAATGCATCGTCGGCTTATGTAGCCTTGATTCAAAGTGCTCACCGCTATCGGGGTGTCTTGTGGGTAGAGGACCGTGCCATATAACTCGTAGGGCCCTTACGATTTATATGGTCATCGGCTCTGTGCCTGCCATTCGAGGACTTTTTTATTTGTTCGGCTTTTTATGCCTTTGGCGTTACAGCCTGTTTGACGTTTTATGTCTTTGGCGTTACAGCCTGTTTGACGTTTTATGTCTTTGGCGTTACAGCCTGTTTGGCGTTTTTATGCCTTTGGCATTACAGCCTGTTTGGCTTTTTACGCCTTTGGCGTTACAGTCTTTGCGATGATGTTTTCAGTATTCTGGAGTTTGACTTCGGTGTGAGCTGCATCAATGAGTGCTATTTTCATTTATTAAGTCTCTTCGGAATTTGCTTACAAATGGAGCTACTTTCTTAAGCCAAATGTTTCAAGTGTCTCCCCTCCACTGGGGTTTTCAACTTTTGCCCTTCAAGGTTAATTAAGCTGTAGGTGTCGTTGCCGAGCTGTCTTTCAATGACGAATGGGCCGACCCAGAATGGTTCATGCTGGTCACTGCTGTTGTTACTGGACTCGCCTGATTGTTCATTCGGGTATTGGAGGTTGCATGCTGCCACGAGGAATTGCTCTCTGTTTTTCAGATGCTGTTTCTCTTCGCACCCTTTTTGTTTCATGCATGGCATTCCGGCTTCGACGTCAGCTATGAACTGGTTGCTGTAATTGCTATTTGGTTTCTGTCTGCAAGATGTGATGACCAGTCACATCAGATTTTCTGTACTCCTCCATGGAGTTTTCATGACATTTGTGGGCCGCCATCTGGTCGCTTCGAACTTTAATAACTCCTTCAGGAACGACGAACTTCAGACATTGATGGTACGTCGACGTGACAGCTCCGATCGCATGTATCCAGTCACGTCCCAGAATTGCATTGTAAGGGGCTCGACAGTCAAGTAGAAGAAAACTGCTGACAACAGTTTTGGTTCCTACAGTCATGGGCAGTTTCACTTTGCCGATAGCTTTGGTGGTTTCTCCACTGAAACCAATCACAGGATTTTCATCCTCCTCGATCAAATCTTCAGACAAGTTCATGGCTGAGTAAGCACCTGAGAATAAGACGCTCATTGAACTACCTGTATCCACAAGAACTCGCTGGACACGGAATATGCCAATCCAAGCAGTAATGACAACAGCATCGTTGTGTGGGTAATAGACTACTTTTTTGTCTTCATCTGTGACCTCGATTTTCGTGCATCCTTGATACAGGTGTATCCTAGTCTCTTTAGGAACTTAGTCAACCTCGAGTTAATTGAGGGAAGAACTCTATTTAGGAAAGGATTCCTATATAGAGAAGGATTCTTTTTAAGGAAGGATTCTTAGATTAGGAAATAGATTCCTAGGAGGATTTGGGGAAACCCAAACCACTATATATAGAGGTGCCTAGCGCATAGCTTAGGACACCGAAGACCCAAGGCATCTAGTAAGTCTAGAGAAGAAGTTTGTGAGGTAATCATTGTATTGCAAAAGCAAGCTTAGTGAGATTGTGAGCGTGAAAGAGATAATTGTAATATTGTCTTGTTCATAATCTAGAGAAGATATCTTTCTTCGTAATTCTGTTCTTGTGCTACGTTTTTCCTATCTTTCGTCTATAGTTATTTCGAATTCCGCCCTAATAACTCTAGTCATCAAGAGTACAGAGATTATACGTATCAATCCTACCTCCAGAGTTTCCGCTCCCTTTCCTTCAAGAAAGTTGACGTGGTTGAGAACATACCACTCTTTCAGCTGCCTGAGCTTCGTTCTCGTCCCGTCCTTCGCAGCACGCCTGGTCATCGAATGAATCCTGGCATAACTGACATTGATGACATGATTTATGTTCAATGCTTGACGTACTGGCTCTCGTACGTTGTCCTTTTTCACGTACTCCTTTAATTTTCCGGCATCGATCATCTTTTGAACCTCAAACTTTAATGCCCTACAGTAGTCAATCGTGTGTCCATGATCCCTGTGATATTCGCAGAATTTACTCTTATCTCGTCTGCCTTTATTCTCTTCTGGTAATGGCTGAGGGGGCTTCAACTCGCCCTTGACTTTGCTGTATATTTCAGATAACCTGACGTTCAGGGGCGTCAGATCTTTGTATTGACCTTTTCCTTCGGCATCTTTCTTCTCGTGACGATTCTTGTTATACTCCGCACGATCATTGTTCTGCCCATTCTGGAGATTTTTGACTTATCTTTCTTCCCATCATGTGACTGGTGGGTAGACCTGTCTGCCTCTCTTCGAGCCCTCAAATCATCTTCTACACGAGCATATTGCTCAACCCGGTCATACAGCTCCTCCAGATCTTTTGCTGGTTCACGAACAAGGGAATTGTAAATTCCCGAACTGTCTGGCGGAATCGCTTGTTTATATGCTTCGATGACTAGCATGTCATTAGGGTCATTTACCTCTGCCAGTTCCTGTCTGAATCGTTGGGTAAACTTCCTCAAAGTCTCCCCACTTTTCGCCTTTAACTGGAAAATTGAATGAATCTCTTTCCGACTACGTCTGTTATGCTTATACTGCAGGAAAAACTTCCTGATGAGTTTATCATACGAACCAATTGACCTCGACCGAAGTGAGTTGAACCATACAATGGCCCCACCGGTCAGTGATTGCGGAAAAATCTTACACATCAGCTCATCCTCGTGTTGCCATAACGTCATGGTTGTCTCGTAAATCAGAACATGTTGTGACGGGTCATCTGATCTTTCATCGAACTGTGGTAGTTTTGGAATTTGGAAATTTTCTGGTGGACGAAAATTCCTGATTCTTTCATTAAACAGCGCTCCAGCGCTCCGATGGAGTCGGCTCAGATTATCTTCTCTGCCTTATTTTCTGGCTAAAGCGCGATCAATCATATTTTTGAGTCGTGCCTCAGTGATGGCGCACCAACGTCGCCAATATCCATAGGTTCAGGAGAATTCTGTCGATGTGCTCGACTGGATCTATGGTCCTCAGGCCTAACTCTTCTCCTACGGGGTGCAACGTCACTGTTGGCAGTGTCGTTTCCAGAACTGTTGCGATCATCTCGTCCTCTGTCTCTCCTTGTTGTCTGACCTCAAAGGTCATTCCTCAAACGCTTGACTCCAGAACGGATCTGAGCGGTGCTTTTCTCAGATGGTGACTCTTGTTCGCGACCACGTCCTCGTCCAGAACGGTCTGCTAAAACGACATTATCATGGCAGTTTTCATGTTCAGGTTGTCTTCGTCTAGGAAGATCTCCAGTTGGTACCAAAACTGGTCCTAAGCGCTCAAACACAGATCTACCTCTCTGGTTTCGGTTTCCGCTTGGCTGAAGCCTTACAGCATGAGCAGTATTGGATGTTGGCCTCTCTTGTCTTCTGGCGTTTTGCCAGTGTTGATATTCGTTATACAGATGTTGCATAAAATCAGGTGCTGGTTCAGGATCTGCACTGGGAGTCGCGGATCTCTCACCTTCATCATCAACATCAAGGTCATCGTATTCATCACCATAATAGTCACCAGCATCAAAATCATCGAACATCCAGCCAGCTGCAGCCAAAGATCCCCAACCGGCTCCTGTTGCGATGTTTTCTTCAGGATACTGGAAACCGTCAGGTTGGTTCCAAGGATGTTGATGTCACGAGCTGGGTGCTGATGATGCTGAATATTCTTCGATTCTGACCATCTTTCTTTCAGGAAAAATAGATTCGCTTTTTAGGGTTTATCGAACTCCCCTTAGTCGGCGCCAATGATTGTACCTGAATATAAAATTCAAGCACAAACACAATAGCAGTTGATGTAGAACGCAGAAAACGTAAATCTGGATCTCTGGATTGCAGTCTTCGATCTTCACAGGAACTGGATTGAGAGAGAGGGGGGTACCTGCAGAAAACCCTCTGATGCTAAAGTCAGTAGGTGTTTTGCACAGGTGAATGTGTATGAGAAATATTGCGTACCTTTTGGTGATCCAGACCCCTCTATTTATATGGTTGATTATTAGGTCAAACCCTAAATTCGAGATTAGGATTACCTGTGATTAGTTGGACTATAAGTCTTCCAGAAACTTCCTGAGTCTTCTCCTAAAAGGCAGTTTTCTTGACCTACAAGGGTTTCTAGAATGTTCCAGAGTAATCCAAGGTGTACCCACGAACCCACTGGAGCCGGGCCACGCTAATGGGCTGGAAGTGTGCCTGTAAACAATATCCAAAAAGCACAAAACAGAAGAAAGAAACGAATTGGGCCAGACGGACTGAGCCAAATAGACTTGGGCGAAATGGACTGGCCAAATGGACTTGGGCGAAATAGACTTGGGCCAAATGGACAAGGATCAAAATAATTTGGCAGAGAAGACAATGACCGCCGGTCGATGTCGCCGGCCTTGACCGCCGGCCGGATGTCGCCGGCCGTGACCGTCGGCCGGATGTCGCCGGCCGTGACCGCCGGCCGGATATCGCCGGTCGTGACCGCCGGCGGTAATCGGTTGACCGTCGGATGTCGGCCGCCGGCGGTGATCGGTCGGTCGCCGGATGTCTGTCGCCGGCGGTGATCGGTCGGTCGCCGGATGTCTGTCGCCGGCCGGTTGCCGGTCGCCGTCTCTACGTGTACATGCCTCCGCCACTCTCTGTGCAGGCTTGCTCTGCGCCAGTCATAAATCTTAATGTTCGGGCACCTGTACCAAGGCTGCCATCCAAAACATAGTCTTTAAGACCCTTATTGCTCTACTTAGCCAATAAAAAGGGTCTAAAATACTAGGGTACAAACAGATTCTCTTCTCCTGAATCCCTTGACTCTTCTAGATCTGAGAATATCTTTGAGTTGTTGTGTAATCAGAGACAGTTCAGTTCCACTTATTCATTGTCAAGGTCTTCACACTCATCAGCACATGGCAATTTCAGTGGAGAGAAGGTGCATGGAGTGCTAACATCTTCAAAAGCGATATATTTCTTTTAATCTTTTCGCTCATGATCGAAGATCTTTAGCTTAGGAACAAGGTGACTTCTTGTTATAGTTAAG
>JAJJMA010129612.1:82394-124212 GCA_023529015.1 Papaver nudicaule | reverse complement strand
AAATTTGGTGGTCTTAATTTAAAGAAATCTGATCTTTTTAATCATGTTTTGTTAGCCAGGTTAGCTTGGAAGATGCTAGATGAACCAGATATTCTTTGGGCCACCACACTAAAGCACAAGTATTATCCTAAGTTAGACCCACTAGCTGATACACTTCCAAAAGGATCTTGGAAATGGAAGGTAAAAAAAAAAGGGCTAGAAATTATTAAGAAACACTATTGCTGGGAGGTGGGGGTTGGTACAAAGGAAATGCCTAATTTTCTCAAAGTTCAGTCCGGTTTTTTCGCATTGGCGATTTTTTGAAATCTCATTTTCCCTCTTCTCATGTTTCTACAGCAATTGCATTTAGTAATTAATCTTGATTGGATTACATGTTTTCCATGATTTTGATTCTCTAGTTCTTATCTGTTTCGTCTAATGTTCATACCTGTTTTCTTAGATTTCAAAAACATAAATGAATAGAGCATTTGATTTGATTTCAAAATGCCCTTGTCAAATTTAAAAAGTTCATCATAGCTTGTAAGGTCATCCTGTTTTAGCTGAGTTAACCTCTGAGTTAATCAGACTCATCAATAACCATCTTTTATCAAATAAACATCATGGTCATTCTTTACAAAACAAAAATGGGTTTCTAACTTTTTGTTTCTCCCTGAAGTTTGCAGATTGTTTCACCCTGGCGTTTGCAGTTAGTCTCATCAGTTGCAGTATGGCGTTTGCCTCATATCCATCAGTGGTAATAGCGTTTGCTTCCATTGGTTTAAAGCTAGTTTTAGCAAAAAAGTACAAGTGTTTACTTATTGGTTTCATCAGAGTTATGCAAAGTTTTTTAATCTCAGCAATGTTCATCAAAGATTTGTCAAGGAAACTCAGTCAAACTTGGTTCCCCTGTTACGCCAAATTCAAATTTCAAATTTCCTTAACGAAAAAAGGAAACGTATTAAAATCCCCTGGTCTATAGGCATTATCTTATGTATGACAGCTATCCTTAGTAACTGCTCAGCCCTAGAATATATAGGAACATCCCTGATTTCTAGCAACCTAGCACCTATACTTATACACAGGAAAGAAGGCTTAGACGGTACCCTATCAAAGCTGCCGCATAATCTTTCATCAAACCCTAAAAGGAAAATGGAAAGCTCTACCTCATCTTCAAGCTCGAATGCTAAAGAAGTAAATCAAATCACGGACAAGCTGAAAGAGACAAAACTGGCTCATGAACTTGCAAAGTCTTATATTGTAGACTATGAAGATGATGTTGAAGAAGAAGAGGAAGATGTGGATGCACAACTAATTGGAACTATCTTTTCGCAAAACAAGATATCTGAGAGGAGTGTAGCAAGACATCTGAAGAACACTTGGCCCTTTGTACCATCTGATGAAGTTGTAGTGTTGGAGATTGAGAAGAATGTAATGGTTTTTACAATCAAAAAATGGAGTGCAGTCAAGAAAATCTTTGAGGAAAGGCCACATGCGATTGATGGGCATCTGATGTTGATTCACATGTATGACCCAACAATTATATACAAAGAACTAGATTGGGATCATCAAGAGTTTTGGGTCTGGTTACAAAACTTACTTCCAGAGCACTATCATCAAGAAGCAGTGAAGGAGATTGGAGGATTCATGGGGGAAGTTACAGCTGTTGATCCCAAAACTGGTGTACCAGACGTGGGAGATTGCTTCAGGGTTTGTGTCAGAATGAATTTACACAACCCTATGCTAAGAGGAATATTTGTTGTTACTGCTGCAAATACGACTAAGTGGTACAGGTGCTACCATGAAAAACAGCCCCATAAGGTATGCAGGGAGTGCTATGTGGTTATTCTGCATGGAAAAGAGCAATGCAGAAAGAATAAGGAAACCTTGGAGGAGGCGCACAAAAAGGAAAGAAGAATCACTGCGGCTAAACTGAAGATGGTGAGACAAATAGGCACGGCAATTCCAATGACTAAGCCAAAGAAATCGACGGTGAAATTCACTCCATTCATTCCTTCTAAGGATGGAGTCAAAGTAGCAGACATTAGTAGCCCTCCCATTCAACATCCTTCATTAGAAGAAGATCCAGACTCAGCCATAAAAAGGAAAAGATCCAGAATAGCTAGTACCACATTGCTGACCAGTCCCAACACTATGCATAACTCTGATGAAGCTGCAGAACCAATACCAATGGACCAGTCCACGGATATGAATACTGCAACTGGAAAGGGTGAAACAAATGGCATTCCAAGGGGAGAACAGGTATTAAATCACATCATCTACTTGAAATTTAATTTTTCCTTTAGTTATCTCCGAAAAAGTCAACTGATCTTTCTTACATCATTAATTTCATTTGTTTGCAAACATCCTAATTTAATTCCTTCATTAAGAGTTAGTATAACAATCATTAGGCATAAAACCAAGCAATTTTCTATCTGTTTTGCATTAATCCTAGGAGCAATTAATTCGTTAAGAGTTAGTATAACAATCATTAGGCATAAAACTAAGCAATTATCTTTCTGTTCTGCATTAATCCTAGGAGATATTACTTCATTAAGAGTTAATATAACAATCATTAGGCATAAAACCAAGCAATTATCGTTCTGTTGTGCATTAAGTCTAGGAGCTGTTCAAGCATTCATTTTAGAGCAAATCATTGCATTAAAAGTCCTCAAAGTCATCATCAAAAATAGACCATTTATCATCACCTTTTTTACTGCCAATCTGTTGTTTCTTATTGTTTCACACAATATGAAAGTGTTGTCATGGAATGTTCAAGGCTTTAGAACTCAGGCCACTAGAGATCACCTGAGAGATCTTATTCGTACCCAAGACCCTGATTTGGTGTTTTTATGTGAGACAAAGCTTGATTGTACCAAAGTCAGTCCACTTCTTAAACCGTTTGGCTTTCCTAACAAGGCTATCCTGGACTCAGTTGGATTATCAGGGGGATTAGTACTAATGTGGAAGAATGGTTTTAGATGTGAAGTTGTTAGCAAGGAAAATAATATGATACATGTTCTTGTGCAAGCTGACACGAGCAAACCTGAATGGCTCCTTAGCTGTGTTTATGGTTATTCTAATTCTCAGAAGAAGAAACAACAGTGGGATTTCATCAAAGAACTCGGACAGAATATCCAGCAGCCATGGGTATTAATTGGTGATTTGAATGTTCATTTAAAAGACTCGTCATGTTCTTCTTCAGTTACTTCTTCATCTACTTCTTGTGCTAATGACAGTGGTATTCAGTCGATGCTTACCAGTATTGGTTTAGAAGACTTAGGTTTTTCAGGCAGGGAATTTACTTGGTCCAACAACAACACTGGAACTGGTACAAAAAAATCAAGGATTGATATGGCTTTGATAAATGGCGAGTGGAGCAACAATTTCATAAACTCAAAGCTGGTACATTTAAATCAAATAGGCAGTGATCACTGTCCTATCTTGTTCATAGCTAATTCAGATGAGGAAAAAGTTTGGAAACCTTTTAAGTTCTTCTACACATGGCTTAATGATAAGTCTTGTGCCATTCAAATTGCTGAGCATGGACACGAGAAGTATCTGGATCTGCAGCTTTCATTTTAATCAAGAAACTGCAATTTACAAGACAGGCCCTTATCAGATGGAATCGAGAATACTTTGGAGATATTAATGTAAAGGTGGATGCTCTACAAGAACAACTGAGTCAGCTTCAAGTGCAGCAATCGTCAGACTCCAATACAGCAAAAGTCATAGAAGTGCAGACAGACATACAAAAGTGGCACAAAATCCAATATGATTTCAATAAACAAAAATCGAGAGATATGTTTATGAATGATTTGGATTACAACACTAAGTACTTCCACACAGTTACCAACAGAAATAAGATGTGAAACAAGGTGGACAGCTTGAAGAACACAAATGGTTTATGGGTAACAAAAAGAGAGGATATGGCACATCTGGTAACTACACACTTCAAGAACATCAGTACTAGAATAAACTCAGTACTAGATGACATACAGTATTCTGTCCTACCAAGTATCATAACTAATGAGGAAAATGAAGCACTGATGAGAGTACATCGTGTGAAGAGATCCATAGTACACTCAAGAGCATGGAGAATTGGTCGGCACCGGTTCCGGATGGTTTTTCTGCTGGCTTTTACAAAACACAGTGGAACACGGTCAAGAATGAAGTCTGTCAGATGATTCAACAATTTTTTCAGACTAAGTTCATCTCCAAACAGATTAACAAGACATATATATCTCTCATCCCAAAGAAGAAGAAACCCATGTCGCCTGTGGATTTCAGGCCAATTGGATTATGCAACACCACATACAAGCTAATCTCCAAGATACTCGTCAATAGAATGAAGCCATTGATGCCCAAGATAGTTGGTCCATACCAGGCAGCCTATGTATCAGGCAGAATGATACAGGACAATACTATTATTGGTCAGGAGCTAATTCATTCGATGAAAGAGAAAACCGGTGATACTGGCTGGCTAGCACTCAAACTTGACATGTCAAAAGCATTTGACAGGCTTGAATGGAACTTCTTGCTAAAGGTTCTAAAGTGTTTTGGGTTTTCTAATGACTGGTGCCATTTAATTCAGCAATGCATAGGCACTACTAAGTTGGCAGTCTTACTAAATGGCTCACCTTGCAAAGAATTTCACCCTACAAGAGGAATTCGACAAGGCGATCCATTATCCCCATACTTGTTCATACTTGTTCATACTCGCAATGGAATTTCTTTCTAGAACTCTATGTGAAGCTCATTGTAACAAGTATATTGAAGGGCTCTCTATATCAAGTGAAGCCCCAGCTATCAATCATCTTCTTTTCGCGGATGATTGTCTGATTTTTACTAAAGCCGACTCAAGTAGTGTTAACCATTTGAAGCAAACTATGCAGTTATTTGGAGAGCAATCTGGACAGGTTATCAATTATGATAAATCTGCTATACACTTTGGAAAAGGAGTTTCAGCAACAAGATGTGAAGAAATCAAGAACTTGTTGGGTGTTATGGACATGGATAAGAAGGAGAAGTACCTAGGATCCCCTCTGCTCATTGGAAAATCAAAGCTGAATGCTTTTGAAGACATAAAGATATCCTTTGAAAAGAGATTCACAGATTGGCAGTCAAAGACACTCAATCAAGGAGGACGTACAACCATGGTCAAGCATGTGCTTAATGTGATTCCATCTTATCAAATGAGCTCTTTCAAACTTCCTAAAACCTTAATATCAGAGTTGGAATCTTTGGAAAGAAAGTTCTGGTGGGGGTACAGATCAAATAGAGGAGCTTGTCTGTTATCCTGGCATTCACTGTGTAAAGCTAAAGAAGTTGGCGGACTTGGCTTTAGAGATCTGGAAGCACTCAATAATGCACTACTCACAAAGGTAGCATGGAGAATAGCTACTCAACCTGAAGCTCTATGGGTTCGCATCCTACATGCCAAATATTTTCCAGGTGAAAGTTTTCTTCACACAAGCATTGACAAGGAAAAAACATCTTATGTCTGGCAAGGAATTGAATCGGGTCTCAATACACTTAAGAAAAATGTTTTCAGGTTAGTTAATAATGGGAAATCAACAAGAATATGGATGGATCATTGGGTTATTGGCTATGAAGGTCTTGTTTCAACAACATGTACCGTATATCATCAACTGCAGTGGGTAAGTGAATTAATGGAGGAAAACTCTAACAGCTGGAAAACCTCTCTCATACAGAGTATGTTCAGTCAAGAAATTGCACATAAAATTTTAAGCATGGCGGTATGTCATGAGGAGGAAGACACCTTGATATGGAAACCAGCCAAAGATGGAAGATTCTCAGTCAAAAGTGCCTACAATACTATACAGAATGGTTATTATAACACTCCAGAACCGAATGATGCTGTCTCTTGCAGTACTTGGAAGGCTTTATGGAGATTCAAGGCTCCAAACAGAATCAAAATCTTTGTTTGGAAGTGTCTAAAAGGTATTGTGCAGACCAAAGTCAGGCTAGCAAAGGTGAAGAAGAACATCCAAACCACATGCACCATATGCAACAGAGCAGAAGAATCATTATTCCATCTGCTACTCGAATGTGATAGTGCAAGAGCTATGCGGGGAATACTTAATGTCAACAGTGACCAAATCAGATCGTCGTGTGGTACTATTCAACAATGGATCATTATTTGGTTTGAAGAATTGCAGGAACATAACACTGAAGCCCAACTGCAATGGAGCATAACCATAATGGTTGGTTGCTGGATTATTTGGAAAGAGAGATGCGAGCATGTATGTCAAGGAAAGAAGATGAAACCAATAGGCATGGCAGCTAGAGCTCAATACCATATAAGAAACTTTCAAGCTTTCGAAGGATCGTTATCTACAGCAAGCAACAGGAATCCAACTAGTGACAACAGATGGCGTCCACCGTCTGATGGAGTCACAAAAATAAATATTGATGCTTCTTATAACTTAAATAACTCACAGCTGGGTATAGGACTGATTTCTCGTGATTTTGCAGGAAATGCAGCAGCAGCGAAAGTACTCTACCATGAACGGGTAATGGATGCAGAGGAAGGGGAATGTTTGGGGATTAAGGAGGCATTAAGTTGGGCGCTACAATTGCAGTTGCAGAACATCATGGTGGAAGCAGATGCAGAGGTGGTGGTTAAGTCCATTGTCGCGAATCAACCCCTTGTGAGATGGGAAAACAGGAGACATATTCGAGACATTCAGTTTCTTTCTAAGTCGTTTACTAGTTGTGTAATCTCACATGTCAAAAGAGATGGAAATGGTGTAGCTGATAAAATAGCTAAACACTGTCGTAATAATGCTTTAAACTTTGAGCAATCTTCTTCTTTGTTTCCCTGGATCATTGATCTTGTTAATAGGGACAAGCATTGTAATCATTTGAGGTAGTTTTTTCAATAAAATGTCTCATTTATCAAAAAAAAAAAAAATCAACATTTGGAGACATATGTGGATACCTGGTTTAACTACACTCATTGCACCTAGGAGAGGAACCTGTGGTTGGCACACTGTAAGTGAGTTAATAGATCATGATAATAAGACATGGAAATTAGATACCCTGAAACTTTTGTTTGATGACTCATTAGTCAAGCTAATTTTGCAGATCAAGATACCAATGGAAGGGATAGACAAGATTAGATGGACAGACACTCACAATGGTTTGTTTAATGTTAAAAGTGCTTATAGGCTGCTTCTTAGTAGTTCATTAGACATGAAATCAGTCCCTAATAGTGATTTTGCCTGGTTGGCTTTCTGGAAGATAAAGTTACCTCCTAAAATCTTGCACTTCCTCTAGAAATGTATTCAAGATTGTCAGACTGTCAGGTAGAAAATAGGCAGGTTTATATCTATTGTAGATAAAGGATGTCCTAGGTGTGGCTGTTATGAAGAATCAGTACATCACCTTTTGTTTGAATGTTCTACAGCCAAAGCTGTATGGAACCTGGTTGATCGGGCTTATGTTCCTTTGTTTCAAAATAAAAACATAGTTGAGCTTTATAGAGACTGGATAACAAATGCTGCAGGTTCCAATGCTATTCAAGAGTCTGTCATCATCAATGCCGGTATAATAATGTGGTTTATTTGGAAAGCTAGATGCACAAAGTCCTATGAGGGATTGCAGTAACTACTGGCTCCATTGTAGTGCAAATTCAGCATTTCAAAGCTGAATGGGCTAAGTGCAATATGACTACTAACAATGCAGGAAATAGGGGGATGGCAAGAGTGGTTAGGACTGTCAGATGGCAACCACCTAGCCAACATGTGGATAAGTTGAATTTTGATGCTAGCTTCCATAAAGGTGCTATTAAATGTGGCATTGGACTAATAGTGCGCAATTGTGCAGGGATCTGCAGGGGGACAGTCTCTCTTCAAGGGAAAGTAGTGGACGAAGAACAGGCTGAAGCTCTTCGAGCTTTGAAGGCAATTCAATGGGCAAAGGATATGAGGATCACCAAGCTTCAGCTGTAAGGGGATAATAGCAATGTAGTGGCTGCCATCAATGGAAACTCTGCTGCTGTCAAGTGGACTACAAACCCTTTTATATTAGACTACATTACTTTACTTTCTAGTTTTGAACTCTGGAGTTGTAATTATGCTCCAAGAGAAGCTAATAACGTAGGTCACCTTCTTGCTAAAGAAGCCTATGATAAGTGTACTAGTATAACCAGGATGAACAATTTTCCTATTTGGTTAAAAGCTTCAATGGAAGCTGACATTGTAGTCTGATTTACAAAGTCTATAACATCATATATTCAAAACAGAATACTTGACCAACAAATCAGAGTGGTGCAGCGGAAGAGTGGTGGGCCCTAACCCACAGGTCCCAGGATCGAAACCCGGCTCTGATAAGAAAGGCTTCCAACATTTTTTTAAACTTTTTGGCTGCCAAGGCCACCTGCACCTGGTACTTAATAATGGTGTCTATTTTGCCTATGGTGGTGGTGGGTGTTTGAATGAAACTGGTGCCTTTTTTGTAAGTTTATTCTCTGAACAGATTTACTTCGATTAATAATTTAGTTGTTTCAAGCACAAGAGTTAATAAGAAGGAAATTTTAGTTGTTTCAGCCGAAGAAGCTGCCAAATAATTCTTCAGAGCAGCTATGTCGTTGCCGTTGCTTCATCACTTTAGATACCCAATTGAGTATTTTCTCATCACTTTAGCCAGTGAAGCAAATCTTAGAAGCATCTGACGTTTTCCATTTTCCATTTTGCCTTCTTTTTCCTCGAGTTCTCACACTTCCAGACGCTCTAGACGCACAATTCACTCTCTGACATTCATTCTTGCAGGTACTCTCTCTTTAATTTCCATTTTCATTTTGCTTGAAAGTATTTTACATTGATTGTTGGCACTAGGATTAATGCCATCAGCTCCCTAGTCCATATATGTTAAAGGACAAGGCAGTCAGCTTTACTTCTAAGCTATGTTAAAGGCAGCGCCAAGGGAGGGGCCTTTGAAATTCCCGGCAGTCCCGGCAGAAAGAAAACCTGGCAGGAGAGGGAAAAGAGTTCAACCACCTACTATTATACCTCAAGGAGAAGAAGAAGAAGAAGAAGAAGAAGAAGAAGAAGAAGAAGAAGAAGAAGACGTTTTACTCCATCTAAAAGCGTAACTGTACCGATTCGATAAAGATGGAAAACAGTGGAAAGAAAGACTGGCTGTTTTAGGGGCCGGCTGATTTAGTAGGGAATGAGACAAAATAGGTGTGTCCAATAGTTTTTTTCCAAAACCCCTTATCCAAATATTTTCTTAATCACCAAACTACCCCTACTTAATTATAACTAAACTGTTCAAGCGCCGCCACACCCACCACTACCGCCACCACTATTGGCACCAACGCCACCACCACCACCACCACCACTACTGGCACCAATCCCACCACCACCGCTACTATCGACATCAATGGCGCCACCACCACCACTAAATTTCGTCTGGATTTTTGTCAACAAATCCAGCCGAAATTTCTGGAAATTGAAATTTTCATTGTGCTGTAATTTCATGTTTCATGTAGATTTTTGAAAGAAATTTCAGTCGAAACTATACAGACTCTAGCAAATTTGGTTTTAGAGAAATTTTCGTCTGGAATTGACCTAAATAATCAAACCGAAACAAAAATCGTCTGGATTTTTCACAGTTTACACTATTTTCGGCTAGGTTGGTTGTGACACAATTTAATAAACCCAACTTTTCGTCTGGAATTGACCTAGATAATCAAACCGAAACAAAAATCGTCTGGATTTTTCACAGTTTACACTATTTTCGCCTAGGTTGGTTGTGACACAATTTAACAAACCCAACTTTTCGTCTGGAATTGACCTAGATAATCAAACCGAAACTAAAAATCGTCTGGATTTTTCAGTTTACCCTATTTTCGGCTAGGTTGGTTGTGACATAATTTAACACTCAATTTTTCGTCTGGAAACAATGCATGCAATACAGAACTAATCCAGACGAAAATTCTGAAAACTTAATATTTCGGTTGGATTTCTAGGGTTTAATCCAAACGAAAATCTCATTGAACCCTATTTCTTAATCAATCAATCAAACAATCCACGCATAAAAATTGAGTCATAGACAAAATTAAATAATAAAACTGATTTTCAAGGAGGGACTCATTTTCATCACTTTCATTGAGGATGAGGTGGTGGCGGCGACGGAGGAGGTGGTGGTGGCGGCCCCATGTGCCGGCAGTGAAACATGGGGAGAAGTGGAAGGAGGAGATCTAGATTTTGTTTTTGGTTACAAATATAGGCTTTAGTTTATAGGGTAATTTAGACTTTTCATTATTTTTTGACACCCCTTATAACATCCCCTAGGATAGTAATATTGTTTTCCGGCTTCCCTGCTAAATCAGCCTGCCCCTAAAACAGTAGACAAAGAAAGAGGAGTTGGTTTTATTAAGCTTCTAAACATAAACAAATTGGCAAAGCTCGTTTGGTTATGAGATGGTCTGGGACACTGAAGGTCTGTGCTAATCATTAAGTGAGCAGTTTGGGAAAATGGTCGTAGAGGCTGCTGAGTCTCAAGTGTTGCACAAATCTGAAGAAGGGAGCAAGGAAGGTGGTACTGCTACATCATTAGCAGCTCAGCTTACTGACAAGTCGTCTCTTGGTGAAAAGAAAGATGCATCTACACCATGGCTTAGGCGCAGTTATTTGCACTAGCCACTAGGACCCTAGACCACAGATATGTACAAGGAAAGAAGTGTAGATAACCTGACTTAGCTCAGGGGTGGCTGGGGGTCATTCCACTTGAACACTCTTTGTTTTTCTTTTTCTTGGTTTTGTTTATAATCAAATTGCCGTGCTTTATGTCAATTTTTGTTGCTTGGTTACCCATTGCACGTCCTCTAGATGCACAATCAAACACGATCTTACATGAACACATGAGTCAATATGCGAAATTACTCGGAAAATGAAAGATTGAAAACACATGAGGTCACCACTAGCTAAGCAAGTGACGAATTTAACTGCATTGGATAGCTTTTCATCTGACTACAATGGGTTGCAGGCTCTAGTAAAGCTCATAACGTCATATACTACAAAGGGACTCCATTCAATATCATATATCATTCACATAATACTTCCCACACGCATAGTCACAACGGTATTTTATGAGATTGAGCTTGTCTATGGGAATTGAGTTGGTTCACGATTGAAGTCCTGAAAAACAATAGTCATGTCTATTTCCACAGGCTTAGGCCTCAAATTTTTGAACAATCTTTATCTCCTTTAGCTTGACCATAACGACAGGTTCATCTACAAGCCTAACTAGCGCAGTAAAAGTCATGGCAAAGACGGTTGGCGCCTTGGAGGGATGATTTCCTTGAAATTCATCTGCCTTGCAAACCTCACCCTCAACAAATGCACAACAATGTACTACAGGTATGTATCTCCATTTTTCTCGAACACTGTCGACAAAGTTCTTCAAATCTTTATTTGAATCATAAATCTTATCTGAATCATTACGAGATCTCTTCTGTCCGGCAACGTTCTGCACCAAATGGAATTGGATGTTCCGTCTCTTTTCTGTCCCCACCTTGACGCGGTGATGCAAATGGAAGTGCAACAGAGGCGGCATCTTCTCGTCTCCGACTCGAAAGAAAGCTTGCTTTACATCTGCGTACAAGAAAGAAAAACAGAAATCGGGAGTGGAGGTTCTATAGTAGAACCCGTTTACATGAACTTCAAGGGTGCCAACACCTCGTTCTCCTGCCTTGGGAAAGATTTTGAGGCCAGTTAAAGTTATAACATTCATCTCCTTGTGCAGTTTTTCGGTGTTCAATACGTCACGTGCTATCTTATCCTGTTCCTTCCACGAATATCTGCATATCAATCTTCTGCCTCTCCGTACATGTTCTGTCTCACGACGATCTCCCCTTGAAACTATGCGGTCACGTCTGCTTGGCATATTGGCACCAATTCTTCCCTGCGTAATCCTGCGAGCAACTTCCTCTACAGACGTGCGAATCTCCTCCTGCACTTCCTCCTCGGTACGGCCCGAACACCTTTCCCTGGCGTTCTTTCTTGCCTCATCAAAAAATTTGGCTGCAAATGAGCATTTATGAGATTCCATTCAGAAGTGGTGTCAGGCTATATCTGCGTCTGGAAACAGAAGAGAAAGTGGAGAGTTAGTAAAAAAGCACAGGAACTTTTCAAAAATAGCAGAAAAGAATGAATCTCCGAAAATCGTTATATATCTTCGATCATACACGTAAGTACGCAAGAATGAGGGCATCAATTGGATATGCAAGCTAGTTCCACAATCAATCCTCAATGACTAACAACGATATAGCGAGGATACTAGCTAGGCCACTTTTTGGTATGATGAGTTGTAATCATGTAAGGACACAATGTCTGATCAACAACAACTAGTGCTTGCACTAAAACATTCATATAAAGCTAACAGGTACAACAACAAAACCCAAAAGAAGCACATAATAAGGAAATCAATACCGACTCACAGATGTAATCTCAGCGTGTTAGCAGAAAATCAAAAGGTAAAAGCTATAGGGAGATCTTTCTGATGATTATTGAACAACAATTCAAAATCCTAGAACACAAGATTAGTCAGAAAGAAGAAAAGTATAAGGAAACAATAGCTTTGGGATTCATATGGTACGTACCTGAACCGTTAATCAAAAGAGAAATCTGGCTCCCTTTGTATAGGTTCCCAGCAAAAGATATGCAAGATTTACAAAATGGGCTTGGACACTGCTAAGCCCAAATGTATTGAGACAACAAACCGAAACAAACGGCACACAGATGTAGATTGTAGGCCCATTGTAAAACCACCTGCAAACAGTAATGCTGAAGGTGTAAAAAACGGGATACATTCCGATACTGACACCTTAGTGCTCGTCAACCCATGCAAAGTTCATGCAAGTACATACAGATAATAAACCCAGGGCGACCTTAGAGTCTGGATCTAACCATCGTTGAAATATTGCATTTGGAAGCAGTGTTGGATCCAAAAGGCAGTCACAGGAATCAAACTATAGAGAAAAATTTCAATAGTGCACAAAGAATTTTGTCACTTTAGGGCTGATAAAATACAAGTATACAACCATAAATTTCATCTGCAGATCAATCACTCTTCCAAAACAAACAATTTTGTCTCTTTCTAGGTATCAGATTCTAACAGATGAGTCACTGTTGCAAAACAAACAATTCAACTTTAGCTTTCTTCAGAAACTCATAAAAATCATTCGAACAAAATCAATTGTTCCACTGCAAAGTTCCATGGTTCACTGATCAACCATCTCTCTACAAGGCCGGGGTATTCTAACGTTCTTTACCAATTATCATTACAATTGATTCAACTGATTATTTACTGATTAATCAAAATAATTAGTTAAGCAAAAAATGACCCTGAGTTAATAATTTACTCTACTCTAACATGAAGTAGATAACTAGGAGATCAGTACAGATCGCACAACTTGGTTTCAAATCAACTACACTTCACGAAAACATTAAAAAAAAAACAAGAACTATAAGGTCTCAAATGCTCAAAACGTAAAAGAAGAAATGGAATAGAAATCCTTTCTAGTGGCGAGGATGTAAGGACGAAAACTAAATAAACTATCATATCATTCATATGTAATAAGAATCACTCAACTCCACTACTACATTAAGATTTAGCAGTCTCCAAAGTATACAAAACATTTATCTACTTATAAAGACATACTTGAGATGTATTTGTACAGAGTGAGAAAGAAATAACTCTATGCATGTTCAACAATTGATGTTATCTCTCAGAAGCTATTGAAGGACAAATAATTGCGAAAGAAATGATACATCTAATCAGCAGATATGCTGAACCAACTATGCAACACAATGACATTAGGAAAAGGTAAAATCCCACTCTAGGAACTTGGACATCACAACTAAGTTGTTGATCATACGCGTACTACAATACCCCCCAATGGATATCCAAGTCAAGTCTCGAATATCTCCAACCGTTGTATCATCTATTTAGCACTCTTAGAAACCTTGAAAGTGAAAACACAAGGTGTACTCAGGGTATTCAGCAAAGAGCTTGATAGATGATCACAGGGTTGGAGATATTAGAGATCTCCATTAGGGTATTGTAATGTTTAATTTGAAAAATGGCCCAGAAATGGCTGGTCATGGACCATGGTGAGTGGCTTAGTGATTAGTTGCCGAAGTGGCTGCTGCACTACATGCTTACTAGTACACAATAAGCGGCTAAGCCAACAAGACTTTCACTTTTGATCCAAATGTAAGTTCGCGTAATTCATTTGTTATGCGCAAAATTTCCCAAGGATAATTCTAGTCTCTAGACATTGATTGACCCTTCAATTAACAGTCCGTGATACTGCGCTCATGTGGCTGAGCATACCATAAAAGTAACCTAGAATGGAATGCCTTTCCTAGATTATATCATACAAACGGTTTATTTGATGGTTCTCCACAGAAAATCTGTGACATATTTCAGAGTTTCAACATGTTCCTGACATCCAAAAGTGTCTAGGGCCTAACATCATCACAAGAGGTTCTGCATTTGATCTATGACATTTCCAAATTAAGGATTTCTAATCTACAGACACATCTTAGCTACACTAAACTACGAAAGCAACAAGCAAAAACCGCCAACTTAAAAAACCCGAAGCTAATAAAATTAATAAAGAACCAGAACACTATAAAAAAAAAAGGACAATAACTTATATTAGGACAGCAATCTGCAACTTCAGAGCAAGACTGACTTCTCCAATTCTACAATGCGCACATATAAGTCTACACATACCAGCATCGAGTTGAATTCCCTTTCCCGGTATAATCTTAGGAGTCAGGATCATAGCCCCAAGAAGAGCTGAAAAGTTGCTGCAGCATTTCTCTTTCTTTGATGGGCTCATTGCATTGGTCGATCCCCAAGGAATCTGGTGAAGAATCTCCAACTCCAATGCAATGAGCACATCAAAGAAAAAAAAATATAGTGAGGGTTGGGTGGGGGTGAGAGATCTTGACTAGTCCACTTTCCCTGCACAATTGTTTTCATTTATGAGAAAAAATAGACAAAACGAAAAACCCCAAAAAATGAAAAGTACGTGAACTGGTTTACCTAGAACAACACAGTGAAAATCTTCATGGGTATGAATCCAGCAATTTGCAAGACCTGAGATACCAACAGTAGCATTAGTAATCCAAGTGCCAAAAGTGTGAATGATACAAATACTCTACAACCTACTATAAATCCAGAAAACCAAATAAGAATCTATCAATGCGACGAGCTCATATTCTCGGATTCTCATTGATGTTTCCATGACCAGAAACGAGATGGAGGGAAAATGAACATGGCAAATCAGGATTATGACAAAATCCATTAGGGGACACAAAATTTGACATAAAGGGCCGCTTATATAAATATGAAAACTCTCAACATGTTAAAAAGATACTCAATGGTCGAAGGAAGTTTCATGCTCACCGGCTATAAAACATGACACCGGGTTGACGAGAAAGACTCAAACTCAGACAAGTCAAAAAGAAAGAGAGAAAACCTTGCCCAAGCTGAGAGTTGAATCCCTTCTAATTACTAAATTCAAATAGCAAATATATGGTCAGCACACTAGTATTCTAGATTTGTGGTTTGCACATGAAACAGTTCAGTTAAGAAAAATTGAAGAAATGTAAATACTTGTAAAATATTTCTGGGTAGAGAGACAATAGATGATGAATTAACAAATACAATGAACACCCAATATAAAAACCGACAACTAAACTTATCTATCTTTTTGACCTGCAAAATTGGGGAATTCCCTCTGGCTAAAATATTTTTCTTATAACTCAGACTAGTCAAATATGGATGTCTCTGTAATCTAATATTACATACCCTGTTGGGATAGCTTCAGGGGATGAATTAGAACACCATTACCAGCCGCTGAATTACGTCCCCATCTTCCTAGCCGTGGCTCCTGTTCAACAAAGTTAAAAACGAGACAGACTCAAGAATTCAAGACTTTGTTGGACAGGAATCCATTCAACTAAACCCGAAAAATTCGGTCTAGCCTGGCCTATTTTTGCAGCACTTTATGTATGTTGATTGCTTAAACTTAGCAACAGATTTATTCAGGATACTGACAAATGGAAAGATTGCTACTGACTTTGTGATCTGACATAAAAAAAAAAAAAAAAAAAAAAGTTTTCTTCTACAACTAGATAGCAAGATCCAATGCAACTGCAACATGATTGAGGCCCGAAAGTTTCAGATTTTACACCTCTGACAGAATCTCTAAGAAATTACAAACCGGATAATATTTTAGTATTTTGTTCCAGTAGGACTTAACAGTCCAACTAAACATAGGTTACAACTTACAAGTCCTCCACTTATCAAGCATATTTTTGCATCTCTTCTTTATTTTTTTGTTTCAAGTAAAAGGGCTTTTACCAATCATCAAAAGGAAGAATGAAGGAAAGAAAAATTACAGCATAGGAAATGCAGGGAAGCACAAGAGAAACGAATAGAAGCACAAACTGACCTGCCCAACTCCAGCTAGAAGGAACCATTCAGATTTTGCAAATGCTAAAGATTTATAAGCCGACCTGTGATCCACCAAAAAATCAGATTACATAAGCACTGGGAAAAAAATACAGATGACTCTTAATGTAGAAATAAGTTCAAAAACCAAGACATGCGATAAGACAGTAAAAGCGGCCATCAATAGTTGGGATTATTTTTTTGATTTGAGGTAACCTCATAAGCGACCATTTTGACCGCCCAATATCTCATTCCTAGATTGTGGAATGTGAATAGACAAGTCAAAGCGATTCATCTCAGACTGACATATCATGTGAGGCCAATAAATCCTTTTGAGTGCTAGAGGAGTATATCATGAAGATCAACATGGTACTTCTCTATAACTAGATAATTAAGCATTCCCTATATCCCCACAAAGGATGCCAAAAGTTGATCAATCAAGAGACAAAAAGCAGTTCTAACTAACACGAGGATATGAAAAGTGTAGATGTGGAGAGACATTTAAAAGAGAAAATTATATGTACTGAGGAAAAAATTATGAGTAAAAAAATGCACAGTATTCATAAAAACATGACGCCGGGTTGAATACATTGCTATTATTCAATCAAGAGCACAGTAACTTCATAACCTTATATGCTGAATACATAATAGAGAATCTGTCTAGTTAAGCTTTAAAAACGCATGATAACACTCATCAGGTAAGCTAAAGATGTATCCAAGTCTATCAAAATCAGAATTAAGGAAGAACCAAAAAAAAAAAAAAACTCCAACCTAATCAATTAAGTAGTAAAGCATGTCATATACAGTGACAAACCTTGAATGTAAGGCAGCAACAACAACCAACTTAAAGAACGAGTGAACTCCATGAAGATCTCAAATTTGCAGCGGAAACTAAAATGCAGGAAAATTTTGTTGGAATGTGTTTCATGGTTAAGTCACTGTACAGTTAGTGTTAGTGTTAGGAATAGTGTTTCTAGATTTTTTTACCTAACCTGAAATCTGGGCAATATTGTAACTTGTATCTTCACCTAAGTGTATAAAAGATTGAAAGGGAAACTCTCTCATGGTGCAATGACACTCTTTCACCCACTCTCTCTCTGTTTTCCACAAAAAGTTGAAGAAACCAATCTTTAGTCCAAATATATAACACAAAAATCCAAAAATAAACCATAAAAATGCAAAAATGAGGACCATTTTTCATGTTCACAATATCCTATGTTATGACATTTCTCTAAAGGTTGGTTTTGAGATTCTTGATGCTAATTATACTCTTAGTGACAGATGGCATTGAACTTCTTTCCAGTTTATGTGCCCTCTTTCTGTAAAAACGATTAAAGCATCAACAAACAAATTGCGCAAAAGATAGATGGACTTTTCTTTGACAAATCCAGATAAACAAACTTCAAACGGACTTTCATGTTTTACCCTTGTATTATTCTTTAAAATTTAAAGAGATGGCTTAGCTAAACATCGAAAAGCTATTTTCCAATCCAGACTTGTGCGGATAATAGCTGGGATGGACATAAATGTAACATGTTGCTAATCTCAAAACAGCACTCAGGATTTAGAATTCGAAAGTGATGATGAAACAAAATGCTGTTCACTGTACCGTACACTTAGCCATTTCCGCCTCCACTAAATGAGCTAGAAGTTCTCAGTCCCAATCTGGAGAAAATGAAGAAAACAAGATCATATAACTAACAATACCAAAAATGTTTCGAATAAAGCACCAGCTATTAGTCTTCAAATGATCATCAGAAATTGGATAAATACACAGAATGAATCCCTCCACTAATGGGAACACAAAACAACATTAGTACCTGTTTCTTAATGAAGGTTGGCAAAAACTCGAACAAGGCAGAAGCCCAAGGTGAAAGTTTTGAAGAAATGTTGTCAATAGAAACACCCTGTCTCTGCAGACTGTTAAAAAGAAAACAAAATGAACTGTTAAAAAGAACCCTAGAATGCATGCAAGATAAAGTTGTTAGTCATCAAAGAATAATGCTTATGATTCTCAAATAATTCTCGTTAAAGTATTGCTTGTGTGCTTAAAAAAACTGCAATCGGCGAAATCACTTACCTATAGAGCATCAGTGCAGACATTGCTGATGATCTGCGAGTTGACCTAAATACAAGAAATAAGAAACAAGCTCCACCATCAGTTATGTCGACTCTACTTTCAAAGATTGTACATGACTCAGTTTAAGAGCAGTGGGACATATCTTGAGAAGCTAAAAACATAAATAAGATTTGTCCACATCATGGTAACATAACTAGGTAAGACAATACAATAAAATGTTTAGAAAAGAAAAAATAATTCACGTCTGTTGCCAAAATGTTGACAGAGTCAGCCCTTCCTCCTTCCCCCACCCCCTTGGGAAACAAAGAAGAAGAAGCCAGACCATTAAAAAAAATCAACAAGGCTTTCGTATGTTCAAGTACCTTTGTAGAGCATTTGGCTTCGGCTAAGGTCTCTGCTAGCTGAGCAGCATCATATTCATCTAGTTCATAAGACAAATTAGGTTAGATTTCTGACAGAGACGGTGCATAAGTACAGGTTCCCAGTATCTGTAAGAATTAAAGTACGAAAGTAAAGTTCGCTGCACCTAATTGATACCTTGGTTTTTGTAGGTAGAGAGAACATCATCTGTGATTTCCAGAGTCTTCTGTGCAAATACACCTTCAAACCCACCTGTTGCAAGACACAAAGGGATTAGTTGTGACCATTTCAAATAAGTAGATTATATATCCACCATGAGACCTTTACTCAAAGCTCATGGGTATTTTAAAGTAACAGAACATTCATAATACTTGTTGTGTTCCCCGAATCGAAAACCTCTAAAGGCGTGTCTAATAAGAGAGACGCAAAGGCATTTGCAGCTTCAACAGAGTAAATACAATGGAGAGCATCGAGCAACACAACTAGAGTATTGTTTCTTTGTATGGCCTATTGAATAGGCTGCAAACCCCAGTAGTAGCAACATGTACAGAGCACATATCTTCAAGCCAAGTGATAAGACTCGCAAGATATGATATGAAGTTCCTAAATAAGGTCTTTCCAGAAGTAAAAGTGTGAAACCCAAGTCCTCCATAAAAGAACGTAGATTTACTAAACTTTCAAATGGTTTTCTGAATGCAGCATTTAACAGCAAAGCAGATTCCAGGCATTGTGCAGACAGAGAAGAATAAGAAACTACAGATGTCCGTGTCAAAAAAGAAACTACAGATGATGAAATCAATAATAATTGAGGCATGGTCTAAAAGCATAATATAATATAAAACCGAATTACATATAGCTATAAGTGTTGCAGAACACAGCTCAAAATCCAAAGTGTGAAACGGGACAAGACAACTTACCGAGAAATCCTAGCAGAGTTCTTTGAGGGTTATGAGTTTTAAGAGCATCGCGGAGACCCGTACGACATTATGCCCTCCTGGTGACTGTCTTCCACAGAAGACCAATCCCACCCTGTAGAAAGCATTGCTTTATAAGTTGAGCACTAATGGACAATAGCCAAATGTAAAACATAAAAGCATACAATGGCAGAACACACAAGACGTAAAAATCTGTGACTACCCCCTTGTACAAGTTAAACCATACCAACACACTGAAAAATAGTAACTGCACGTATATCTTCTTTGTAAGTTCAAACAACCCACTAACCACCGTATGCTATTTTCTAATTCATTGTAGTTCAGGAACGTAACATTAAAAATGGCATCCATTTGGTCAACATAAGGATCCATACAACATTTTTTCAATAATATAGAGCTATGATTTTGAAGTAGTTTTTCCTTCAGAACAATAACATGCATGAAGAAACATAAAATTGATTTTCCATAACAAGTTCAAGCAGAATCATTCCTTGCTGTAGGACCACCACTCAGATTAGTCGCATCAATCAAATGAAAAGAGAATGCGACATCCACAATGAATATGTGCATAAATGATAAATCTATTACGTAATTGTTCCATGTTGTGCACCATGGTTGTTCGTGCCACGCTATATTATGCATTTGCCTAGATTAGTTAGAGTATATTTTCAGGGGGGAATTACGATAAAAACTTCTCTTTTCTTTTTTTATCAGCAAAGAAATTACGATAAAAACTTTCACGCATAGTATTCATAAAAATATGACACCGGGTTGAATACATTGCTGTTATTCAATCAAAGAGCAGGGTAACTTCATAACCTTATATGCTAAATACATTGTCACATAGTCAAGCTTATCAAAATAGAGAATCTGTCTAGGTAAAGCTTTAAAAATTCATGATAACACTCATCCAAGTAAGCTAAAGATGTATCAAAGTCTATCAAAAACAGCAATATTAACCTCTCTAATTCATGATAACACTCATCCAAGTAAGCTAAAGATGTATCCAAGTCTAATTCCTCTATCAAAATACAGCACTCCTACCAGCACATACACAATGGTATGAAAAGAGAGTTGTTAGCCTCTCTAATTCCTTTGGTATAGACGTATGTACTAAGCTTCGAAAGGTGTTGGCGAATAGTTAAAAATATTGAAAAGGCAGGCAATCGAACGCATTTTTGAACGCGCGGCGCGCGATCAAACTTGAACTAGCAGGGGGAGGGCCATTGGATCAGAGAATCCAATGGTGATGATGGTTTTTGAGGTTTTCACTTTAAAAATCACTTTAAGGGCAAACAATGAATTTCCCTCAAAAAGCACCACCACCATTGGATTCTTTGATCCAACGGCCCTCCCCCTGCTAGTTCATTTATGCTCGCACGCCGCATGTTCAAAAACTTTTTCCAGGCAATCACATCATCAAAAGGAAGAATGACAGAAAGAAAAAACTACAACATAGGAAATGCAGGAATGCACAAGAGAATCAAATAGAAGCACAAACTGACCAGTCCAACTCCAGCTAGAAGGAACCATCCAGATTTTGTAAACGCCAAGGATTTACAACGCCGACCTGCGATCCACTGTAAAATCAGATTACAAAAGTACTTGGACCACAGCATTTACATAAACACTGGGAAAAAAGTACAGATGACCCTTAAGACAGTAAAAGCGACAATCAATTGTTGGGATTGTTTTTTTAATTTGAGGTAACCTCATAAGCGAACATCATAACTGCCCAATATCTCATACCTAGACTGTGAAATCTGAATAGACAAGTCAAAACAATTCATCTCAGACTGGCATAGCATGTAAGGCCAACAACTCCTTTTGAGAAGGCTAGAGTATATCATGAAGATCATCATGGTTCTTCTCCACAACTAGATAATCAAGCATTCCCTATATCCCCATAAAGCATGCCAAATGTCGAGTATATGAAAAGTGAAGAGGTAGAGACATTCAAAAAAAGAAAATTATATGCATGGATGAAAGAATTACGATAAAAACTTCAATGCATTGTATTGATAAGAACATGACACTGGGTTTCATACATTGACTATTCCCTGTTTTTGACCAACTGAAACAAACAATACCTGAAATGGGAACAGCAAACCGATAGACCAAAATTTCATTATTTCTTGTTATAAATTACCACCATAATTCAAAAGGGGGTGTGCCCTCGCAAACACATTGGCTGGTAAATTTCTAAGACTTAACAAGAAAAAACAGGAGTACTCAGTACAGAAATAGAAGCTTACCCATTAATTTTAGCTCCCCAATGTTATCTGAATCCCCAGCTTGACGAATTGAATCTTATTCAGTTATTATTTGGCAGTCATGATTTTATTGTTCAACAAAGAGAAAAGAGGTAAAAACCAGGGTTTCTCACTAACCTTTCTCAGTGATATTTATTTCATTTTGCTAAACACGTGTCGGGATCCTAGTGTTCTACATATCTGAGACAAGTGTGTTTATATGACATGTGTCAGATGATTACGGTATGGTACCACCACGATATGAAGATGAACGGCTGGTGGAGGATTATGAATTATTGGTGGGACTCCACACTAAAGTTGTTGGATCGTTTTTACTCACCAAGGTTTTTTTTTTTTGATACGAATGACTGGATTTTATTGATCTAAAGAAACTTGACTATAATCCTTAGCCAAGAAGTCTGAAACAAAAACCGGGAAAGAATCTGGCATGACTAGATGAATTTTAGACTGCCTTACAAACTTAGAAATAGAATCAGCGACTTGATTGTCGTCTCTACTAACAAAACCAAAACTACAGAGTCTAAAAAAACTAGCTAGATGTTTTATTTCTTTAATGATGTTTCTGCTATCCCAGTGCGATGTTGAACTGTCCTCCGTGATAGCTTTAATCACCACTTTGGCATCTGCTTCTATATGCACGCTGTCCAAACCTTTACTTTGCGCCCAGAGAATCGCCTCTTTGACAGCCATGCTTTCCCCATCTTCTGCACTTAACGCTCTGTCTGAGTATGAGCCCTTGATTCCTCCGCAAAGACCTGTGTGATCACGAAGAACAAGACCAGTACCCAATTCATTAGTAATGAGGTCAAAAGAAGCATCAACATTTATCTTCACAATTCCTAAAGGTGGAGGATGCCACTTAGAAATGCCTAATGCAGTGCTTGTTATGCTTGTTGTATGTGAAGGGCTAGGATTATGAACAGATAGGCATGCACTAAGGTAGTAATTAATCCTCCTAACAGACTTAATGGGATTAAGAGTAACTCCCTGATATATGGCTTCGCATCGATCTTTCCAAAGAACCCAGCTACCTATCATACGAATGTAGAGATCAGTTTGTGACAAGGATTCTGCAGGATTTGGTGTAGTTGTGAACCAAGAAATTGCCCAACTCTGCACTGATACATACTGATTTTTGACTGCCTCTATGTTAACCTTGAGTATTCCCCATACTTTTTTAGAGTGTAGACAATCAAATAAAACATGTTCCAGTGTTTCATCATGTTCTGCACATAGGCCGCATTGGCCTTCTATCCCTGGTATATACCTTGAGAGCCTGACTCTTGTGGGAACTATACCTCTAATGCATTTCCATATGTGAGTCTTGATTCGATGTGCAACTGCACAGCTCCAAAGTGCCTTCCAAATCTTATCATCAGTGCCATTAATTTGTACCACTTGCCTATTATGTGCCAGATGATTATAGGTGCTCTTCACTGTGAAAATTCCGGTTTTATTAGGCATCCATATCATTTGGTCTTCTTTCTCAATGTCCATGAACATCGACTGAATCCTCTGTGCCGTCTGAATATCGAAGAGAGTGTATAGAAGGTTAACATTCCATCTTCCTGTGTATGGCATTAATAACTCACTTACGAATACCAGTTGATGGGCCATGGAGTGTGAACTGACTGGTGGCCTATGCATGCCCACTATCCATCTGTCAAGCCAAATGCGAGTCTTCCTACCATTATTAACTTCCATGAATACATTCTTTCTTACAACTTTAAGACCCTCTTCAACTCCTTTCCATAGCCAGGAAGTATCCGTTGGTGGAGTGGGATAATGTATAGGATCTCCAGCATCAAAGTATTTGGCTTTAAGAACTTGAGCCCAAAGTTGGTCCTGTTGAGTACACAATCTCCACGACAGCTTAGTGAGCAGAGCAATATTCAGAATCTCAAGTTCCCTGAAAGCTAGCCCACCTTGATTCTTTGGTTTACATAACTTGTGCCAAGCATCCAGATTTGCTCCATGATTTGATTTATGCCCCCACCAGAATCTTCTCTCCATAGCAGTTAGGTTTTTGATGATATCCTTAGTCATGAGGAAAGTGCCCATTTGATACACAGGAATGGAGTCGAGTACATGCTTTACCATAGTTGTTCTTGCCGCCTGTGTTAGAGTTTTAGAACTCCAACTTGATAATCTTCTCTGGAAGTTATCTTGTATGTCCTTAAAGGCTTCTTGTTTGGAGTGACCAAGCAGCAGAGGTGAACCTAAATACCTTTCCTTAGCAGTCATTTTTCCTTACACCAAGTAGGCTACTTATTTCCTCTGCACGAGTAGGACTTGTTTTCTTACTAAAATGGACAGCCGATTTATCGAAATTAATCATTTGGCCTGAATGAGTACTGAATTCTTCTAGAACTTGAAGAAGACAACTGACAGAATCAGTGTTTGCTTGAGTAAAGATCAAGCAATCATCCGCAAAGAGCAGATGATTAATGGCTGGAGCAGATGCAGCCACTTTAATACCGGGTATGGAGTTGTTGATTTGAGCTTCAGAAAGTTTTCTCGACAAAAACTCCATAGACAAGATGAAAAGGTATGGGGAGAGAGGATCTCCCTGCCTTATTCCTCTTGTTGGTTGGAACTCATCACATGGTGAGCCATTAAGAATGACTGAGAGGGAGGTGGTGCTGACACATTGATGAATGAGGTTACACCATTCTTCATTAAAACCAAAAGAGAGCAATACCTGATTGAGGAAAGACCATTCTAGTCTATCAAACGCTTTGCTCATATCCAGCTTCAATGCAAACCACCCATCTTGGCCTCTTAACTTCTTCATTGAATGAATGATTTCTTGTGCTATAACTGTGTTATCACTGATTAACCTTTCTGAAACATAGGCAGCTTGGTATGGAGAGATGATTTTTTCCATCAGTGGTTTCATACGGTTGACAATGATTTTGGATATCATCTTATATGATGTGTTGCACAAGCCAATTGGCCGGTAGTCAGCTGGAGTTAACGGTTTTTTCTTCTTTGGGATTAAAGAGATAAAGGTTTTGTTAACCTGTCTTGGCATTTGCTTCGAAGAAAAAAATCTCTTGATCATGTTGCAGATGTCTTCACCAACAATGGACCATTGCGATTTGTAAAAACCAGCTTGAAACCCCTCTGGACCAGGTGCACTCCAATTTTCCATGGACTTCAGTGTTCTGTGTATCTCTTCATTGTCTGGAGCTCTAAGTAGAAGCCTGTTGTCTTCTTCAGTTATTAACCTTGGTAGCACAGAGAAAATGTCATCAGTATGTACTGGATTATTAGATGTACTAATGCCATGAAAATGTTGAGTTAAGTGTGAAGCAATTTGATCTCTGTTTGTGAGCCAAACACCAGTTGAATCCTGTAAAGAATCAATGTTGTTACGTGCCATCCTTCTGTTGGTGATAGTGTGAAAGTATTTGGTGTTATTATCCATGTCTTTCATGAAGCTATCTCTGGATTTCTGCATGTAAAAATCATGTTGAACTTTGTTCCATCTGTTCAATTCTTCATTTAGGAGGACAATCTGATTATGAGCAGCATCTGATGGTGGTTGTTGATGTATTAAATCCAACTCAGCTTCTATTCTGACAATCTGTTGATTTATATCTCCAAAGTGTTCTTTGTTCCATTTGGAGAGCTCTATTCTTACGTGCTTCAGTCTTGTCAGCAGTTGTTGAGCAGGTGAACCTTTAACTTGAGTGGACCAAGCCTTCTTAATTGTTTCGGCACATGTGCTATCCGACAGCCAGGTAAAGAAGAATTTAAATGGCTTCCAACAGTGTGCTTGTTCTGAATCAGCCACAAATAGAATAGGGCAATGATCACTACCTATTTGTGTAAGATGGAAGAGTTTTGAATTAGGAAAACTTCGGATCCAATCAGCATTTCCAAGGGCCATATTTATTCTTGATCTACGCTCTCCAGTACCAATATTACTTCTTGTCCATGTATAGTCTCTGCCATTATATCCCAAGTCCTCCAGACCACTAGCAAGTACCACTGAATTCACCCAGCTATCAATTGAGGACGAGCCGCCATTCTGGTTATCCGGCAGATGAAAGTTTAGGTCGCCCATTAACAGCCATGGTTGGTTTACTTGGTCCCCTAGTTCCTTGATATAGCTCCATTGCCTTTTCTTTTTCTGATAGTTCGTTTGGCCGTATATACATGACAATAACCATTCCGGTTTGCTTAGATCATGTTGAATTAGGACGTGGAACATGTTGTCATCTGCACCAACAATCTCAAAGGTGAAACCGTCTTTCCAAAGGATTACCAGTCCTCCAGAAAGGCCAATTGGTTCAATATATGCTGAGTTAGGAAAGGAGAAAGATTTAAGTAAAGGTTTACAGAGTACTTCACTTAGTTTAGTTTCACACAGGAAAACAATATCCGGGTTTTGAGTTCTTATTATACTTCGAAGATGATCTCTAGTGGTACTGGATCTAAATCCTTGTACATTCCAGCTGAGTACTTTCATGGTTTTCTGTAGACTGAATGAACTAGATGGTATGGGTTCTATACAGAAGACTTGGTTGGTGACAGGATGCACTGAATTTAAGAGATGTGGGAATCTAGTAAATGCAGAACTATAATGTAGAGTACTAATTAAGAATGCAATGATTAGACGGCAAATTACTGAACTACAATGATTAAGATTAAATGCCAATGAAATAAATGTAATGAGTGCCAAAATAAATGTGCAAGAATTAAATCCTAGAAGTATTTAACCAAAGCAAGTATTAATGACAGATAGGACTTTAAATTGAGTAATTAGAAACGCAGAAAAAAATCTTATGCAATATAGCAAGAGCTAATGGCAAAGAAAACTGATTTTTACTTAATTTTACCTTAGGAGTTCCATTGGCTTGCATCTCATGGTTGAACTTTCCCACAACTGGAGCACTCTGCATGACTGTTGCCACTGATGCGAGTTCATTTTGGTTGTTCATCTCAGGAGGAGTGAAGGTATCTTCTACATCTCTGGTAGCAGTAGCTCTTGGTCGTTTTACAGCTCTTGCATTGACTGAATCTGACATTTCCACATCTTCTACAGACTTAGTGTTCTCTTCTTCTTCTTGATATTTGATTCCATCCTTTGGTGGAATGAATGGAGTATGCTTAGCAATTCCTCTTGGGTTTCTGTGACTTGGTGTGGCACCAATCTGCAAGTTGACTTGTTTTGCAGCTGTGACTATTGGACCAAACTGCCTTGGCACTTCTTGCAACTCTTCCATTCTCTGCTTGTTGTCTTTGCACTTATTCCTGTCATGCTTAATTACATAGCATTCCTTGCAAATTCTATGTGGCTGTTTCTCGAAAAAGAAGCGATACCACTTAGTTACACTAGCTCTAGTCTTAGCAAGTGCACCTCTCATTAATGGTGTGCTTAAATTGACTCTGACACAGACTTTAAAGCATTCACCTGCTGCTGGCTTCCCTGTTGGAGGGTCAACAGCTATAACCTCTCCTACTGTAGCTCCCATATCCCTGACTGACCTATGATTCCTGTGTTCAGGCAATAACTTGTCAAGCCATATCCAAAATTCGTGCGTATCCCAATCCAGCTCTTGGTATGTAGCCGTAGGATCATATAAATGAACAACCACCATGTCACCATCAATGCTCCATGGCCTTCCTTGAAATATAGTTTTAACTACATCCCAGCTTTGGAAAGTAAACACCATTACATTCCTTTCAATTTCAGCAATCGAGACTTCACCTTCTGGAATAAAATCCCATGTGCGACCAATATGCCTTTCCACCATCCTGCTAGTTATCCTTCTGTCAGCAAAGATTGTACCTATTAGGCTTATTTCTGAATCTTCTTCTTCTTCTTCATATTGAACCAGCTTTCCTTTTCCATTATCAATCTTCGTTTCTTGAAGTTTGTCTGTGATCTGTGTAACTTCCTTTGTTGGCTTGAAGATGTAGCAGCTGCCTCCATCTTGTTGGACTGAACGAGTTCTCTTTTAGGGTTTGTAGAGTGTGTTGAATAGGGTTTTGAGCTTTGCTTTTTATTTACCTTCATATTTTGTTCCCTGGGATATCGGACATGCAATATTTCCCCAATGAGCTGGCTTGTGCATAATAGGGTAACTATGCATAAAGAGATTAATGTGAATCTTCTGCCAGTTGCAACTTTCCTGTATTTTCTCCAAACATTCCATTTTTTGACCTTGATTTTTGAAAATCTGAGTTTCCAAGGTAAGCGCCAAAGAAACCTTTTGAATCGGATACTTGACTCAAAGATGAAGATTGAGTTACCATCGAAACCTCCATGAGAGATGAACAACCATAAGAGCAAACGCTCGAACTGCTTAGCTAAAACTAGTATTACACTAGTGGCTGCAAACGCAAACGCCATGACAGAGATTGTGGCAAACGCCATTGAAAGTTCAACCATCTTCCTGCAAACGCAATGGGAGAAGAAGGGTTTGTTAGAAATCCATTAGATCCTGGAAAAACCTATGAAATGAAGTTTAAAGAAACTTAAAGAAAATAATAATACATAAGAAAAACTGTAATAACTAGATTGCAGCAAAGGTAATACTAAGCATTAAGAATATGAAATCAGTAAATGGAAAACTAAGAAGGAAAAACTTTTATAAATGCAATCATAGACTTATTGAATACATGATTTTCAAATGGAAAATGATGCTAAGGATTGATGAAGATGCAAAAAGATGCAATGGATTGATGATTGTGATTGTTAAAACATGATTAGATCATGATCAGAGTTTTGGAGATGGAGATTTTCTTTTTTCAAAAATCGCCAGAGCGGGAAAAACGGAGGAGGATTAACCTGTCTGTGCAAATTGTGTTCGATTCTTACTATGAAACTGAAAAAAGCCACATCGAAGTATCGCTGAGTGGAACCGATTGAGGCAGGAGTACCGAACTACCAATTGCCTTTGGATGAGTGCTCAGCAAGGTTGTGAAATCGTGAATCGTGGAACAAATCGTTTTTTATTTTTAAGAATCAAATCGTATAGTAAATCGTGAATCGTACATTCGTAGTCGATTAATAAAACGCAAAATTAAAAGTAGTCCGCGGAAGGAGTGTAACTTTAGTTCTAAATAGAGGATAAATTTAAAACATAGTTGATTAATTACAAAAAACTGAGCACAGCTCAGTGGTTATCAGGGTGAGTTAGCTTGTAGGAGGTTCTGAGTTCGTCCTCTCTGGGCCCTTTTGCATTAAATTGATTTTAGGCGGGAATTCAAAGGTATATGCTCTAGCTTGACCGGTCAAGGTTGAAGATTTGGTCAAGAATCGAATATTCAGAAGGAATATTCACGATTTTGTATCAGATTCGAGTCACAGACCGAGTTAACTCGAATCGTACGAGTCAACTCGTGACTCGTACGATTTTGACAAACTTGGACTGCTCAGTCTAAGTTAGAGAGGGTCATTAACTGACAGTGACACCCTCTTCTTGTTCGAGTGTACCACTGCCCGATAAATTTCAATATCAATTATTATAACTACTTCATGGCCTAAAATCTATTATTGTGACTAAATTGTTACCATGCAAGGCTGCAAATCAAAAACTGCTTATTAACAACTTGAATGGGCCAGTCATCCATGTTTGACCTAAACAAATAATTTCGGTGGGTGATTGTTGCAATTTTTAATGGCATAATTTCTTTATTGCTTAAGAATCACCGACAGGGGAGTAAAACCCATTTATAAGACCCTTTCTTATGCACCATAGCAAAAAGCTGGTTTTGCCTGCCCAGGACTTTCTCTAATCAAAGTAAATAAGGTTAATGGTTCACCAGAATTAGATCCCCAGCAAAGGAAATAAAACGATTTAACGAATTTAGTTCGGGTAGTGTCGTTGCTTTTAGGCAGCTCGGTATCTTTTAGGTTTGTATTTGCATCAACAATCATCGCGGTTTTTTTTTCATGGAAAAGAAATTGAATAAAAGAAATCAAAATTCAAGTGTTTCGTTGAAAAAATAATCAAGAGGGACATTCTAACCTCTGCAATAAAATATCAAATAACAGTTGTGTATAGTTGACTTAGAAATTCTCAAACTCAAAATATACATGTATATAACTGTAGTTATAATCTTCTCATGAACTAATACAACCACTGATCTCCTCCCTTACTCCATGAACAATCGATTGCATGAAACGGAGCAGACATTAGGTTTTCATCTTCTTAGATTTCAAGTGTGATTCATAAGTCGTAATAAGAGTTTCCTGGTAATTTATTTGTTTATATATGAGTTTTTGGATTTGTTTAGTTGAAGTAGTTCCAGTGGTTTTCTAATTGATCACTATTTTGAACAACTAAGAAACCCTAGATCGGCAAATGGGTTATCAACAATAGTGTCTATTTCGGAAAAGAAAAAAAAAATCATTACGTTAGCATTCTAAAGTTTGGTTTCATTGTTTCGGATTATTAAATAGGGTTATATGAATCGTTATAATTAGAGTCTCTAAACTCAACTCGGTCTATTTTGAAATATTATTGAAATAAAGCTATTTTGATATTTGCATTTGGGCTTGGCTTGGTTTGGTTTGGTTTTCTCTTGTTGATATAAGGCTACTTCAGCTATTTTGTAGTTGAATATATAAATTGGGTCTGATAAGTTTGAACGGCAAGTTTCATATAGGCTAGAGTTTGGTAGGGAGATGTAGTGGACGGATAGTTATTTTTTGTTTAGAAATGGTTTATGACACCTAATACTCTACCGACATACTTGCTTTTATTTCATTCAAATATAATTTCATGGCTGCGATCTTCGCATTTTTCATAGGGTAACTTTGAATTCGTTATGTTCGTATTGAGTAATCTTGTTTCTTTTGACAAATTCTAGAATATGCGTAAATCTCTTTAACATAGTTAATTAATATATTATCTCCAATTTTGTTTTCCCTCTCTCAGGACTAATCCGTCTTATTCCTACATGGCGTTGCGCATTAGAGACTTGCCTCACGCACGTTCCCTCGACTGGTGAGATATAAGGCATAAAAGTCTCATCACAACCTGGATCAATGTCACGACTACTTTTCATTTTCGTACTGTGCAATTCCAACATTTGTACTATGAATAAATTGCATCATGTGTTGAGTAGTTTAGCATTCAATACTAAACTAATTAATACATTTATGGTTTTTGAAAAGACGAGGGTACTGAGTACACCACCAATCTTTTATTTTAGTCCATCTATAAGTCAAACCTTGACCGGTTCCTGTAATCAAGAATTCAAGAACAAGATCTCCTTCAGATCTGATTGATTCACACGAGGGAGTCAATATAAGAATCCGAAAGACTATGTCAACCAACCAAGTACGATACTTTAATTATAAATGATGACTCAAATATAATGCGGAAGTAAAGTAAAGTACACACAAGATTTTGTTAACGAGGAAACTACAAACTCATAGAAAAACCCCGGGACCTAGTCCAGTTTTGAATACTCTTAAGAATTAAGCTGCCAACACACCTACTCTCGGACTTTGGACTAGCTGGTGCAGACAATATGACCCTACTACGACTATTAGTCACAAATATTTCCCCTCAGTATTACTACGCCTCCAACCACATCAAGGTGGTCACGCAAATGTGCTCCTCTACGCAAACAGACGTCATTTACTGTCTAACGCGAGAGTTGCCTCACATCCCATCGCGAGGACTATCGCTACCCGACCTCCAATCGAACGATTACAACCTTAGTGAACAACAACTAAATAGCGGCAGGTCAAATCGCTAGATGATATCCTTGGTAACTAACAGTATTTCACCGAAGTTGTTTTACACCAAGAGCGAGGATATTGAGTTTACTTAGGCAATAAATACCTCGAGATATCGATCAAGGTTTCAAAACCTAAACTCCCGAAATAGCAACCTTGTCATCCCAGTTGGAATCAAGCAGATAGTTGTAGCACGTACGATATGATATGACCTTGAAGAACGGTGTACCTGCAAAGAACAAATCCAATAACAGTGATCTTGATTCCATCAATATCTATAGTTTAGGCACACAAATCGAAAGCGGCTTGCTGGAAAATCCAGGTTAATAGATAAAGAGTATGTTCTAATCACAACGATCTTGAGTGGCCTTATAGCAGAAGAGAAGGACCATAGAATAAACAAGATCGCAAGGTTTGATAGACGTGATAGAACATAACACAAGTACAATAAAAAGAAGATTAGTAAACATAAACTAGTTTCCCATAAGAGGTACTTCTAGGCTTCTTGATCACTAGAGAAGACTTTCATGCAATTCTAGACCAAGAGCAAAATCTCAAAGGTAACTGAAAAGAAAAGCGGCAAACACAAGCTTACAATTCCGAATAAGAGCTTGGCCAGAGGGATAAAGCTTTTAGGAGAGATACCACTCCTATTTATTTGAGTAAGGCTTAGATTTGAAATGAGGCAAACTTAATTTCGGAAATTCCACAAAGCACATTTACATATTAATTCTGAAATTCCCCATTTAGTCTCATAGCATTTAATGAGAACTAATACTCTAGCATTTTACATTTAAGAAAATATATTCCATAAAGAAAGTATATTTTCGAAAGATTTTTAGCCAAGAGCAATCAAAACAAATAATATCTTAAGGTATATTTGGATATTTCTTTTAATTTGAAATATGGCGCTTACCAAATATGCTCCCTGGGAAAGAGCTCAATTCGAAAACGTGTCCTTTTGTTTCAAAAATCTCCTTAGATATTATTACTTAAATGTTGTCATCAGCTTAATAATGTCGACATTACTTCCTTGGTATTGCTGGGCTAACCAGACGAACATAGGTGGAAGTGGGATCTGGTCCATCGTGGTTCAACGTTCCGCATAAACGTCTCATAACATACGTGGACAAGCCTTGTGTGTTAAGCTTAAGTGAATACGTAGGTTCAAACATTCTGAATCACGCAAATAGATATACCATTGGAAGTACGGTGCGAGATTCCACGAGTAACCAGCAAAATGTTAAATCTCTTGAATTTTTTATTCCATTATAGATGTCACGTTAATGATATCCAAGAATTCAAATCAAAACATCAAATAAATAATCAAATGAATATTTGATCGAGTAGTAAAATCATACGAAGATTTTAATCACGTATAATATTGATCAGAAATCATGTGTCTACTTATTTGAAGCGACTAACCATATTTCCGATGATGACTCAATCTCACTTAGTTGTACATTGAAGATGAACGAATTCAAACTTCAAACCGAGAATATCAAACTCATTAATTCGTTGAAGCACAAATTAAAAAGATAGAGTTTGAACTTCAAAGTTACGCATTCTGTGTTAACCATATTATGGTTTCGAAACGTACATCTATTTTGGCAGAAACCAAATTAAGGTTTCGGAACCTAAAGTTCATTATATGACCAGAACCATATTAAGGTTCCAAAATCAAGTTTCCATATAGCGAAACCTAAAGCTTGGTTTCGAAATCTAGATTTTGTTTAACAAAACCTTGGTTAAGGCTTCTAAACAATAAACACATATTAAATTCTCCACAAATGTTTGGTGTCGTACTTGAGAGTCCATGTGGTCGAGAACCGTTTCAGCATCACACCTTTTTTAGCCTCGATGCACAGGAATATATTTCCCGGTTCACATAAACTTTTAGGAAACACCTTTTAGAACTCACATGGTCAAGACACATTGGCCTTGATTCTCAAGTCACTGTAAGCCAACAAACATAGTTACGAATTTGTGTTATCTCATTGGTCACAATATTTAAGTTTCGGACCAATAACTTATGAATACGAAAACCAGACTATGGTTTCGAAATCAACGTTTAGTTTTACCAAAACCTACATTGAGGTTTCGAATATTGAAACTTCATAAGTTGAGATCACAAATATGGTTTCGGAATCCAGAAGTGAGATATGGCATACAAGATGTTCATATACATAATCAAATGAATGATTCAGAACTTCAGTATTCAGAGCCAAACCATGACGTAGTATTTGAAACTCAGAACATCAGTATTTCGAGTCTACACAACATAAGTGTGAGTCACGATCTCCCTTACATTGGCTCATACAAGTATATGCAATCAATCCGACAGAGCCAGGCTAGGTAAGAAGAGACACAATACTGTGATGGATCAAATCTCGTAGTACTACCGAGATAACATCACATTGTTATATCCAACTCGAAAAGATTTTAGGAAAAACCTTTATATTAACTTAGAGACGGAGAACAAAAAGAAATCTCTAATTACAACACAAATACCGCAAGCGGTAAATTAAGTGGAGTTATCTTAAGACACACTGATCACAAGTGATCAAGTCATAACGTAAAGCTCAAGATGGGATTTATGTTTAGTCTTTTGTAGCACAAGTGTAAAAGATAATAGAATCGCATTATTTAGATTCACTAACTTGTTGAATGATGAAGCCGGATGTCTTCGTTTGATCTTCAGTCTTTCTTCAACTCTTCAACTAGTGATTCTAAATCCTACCAAAATCTTCCACAACCTAAAGCTAACTCTATGATGACTTCACCTAATTGTGTGTTGTTTACCGATCGAGTTTTGATCACTAAAGTTGACAACTAAGCTTGACAAACCAACACTTAGTGAGGTTGACCGAGCCATGCTCTAACAGTTTTCACATATGCCACGAAATGAGTATGGATATTTCGGATACACTTTTGAACTCCGGTCGGAGTATCTTCATCGTCTTTACCTTTATATTTCAGGAATGACGCATCTTGAAAGATTTGTGAAGAATTTATGTCCACTTCTCCTCTATTTCCGATAATATTAGCTAGTCAACAATTTTTTTAACGGATTCTGAAGGCTTAAGTCCCTTATAGTAAACATATAAAAATAACATTGCTCATCATCAAATCTCAACCATTAATGTGGTGAACTACCTAACCTACCCAACTCTTAACATTGTGTTTGTTTTAACTTTTAAGAACCTCAACTTATCTCGTAAAGAAGGCTATCACCAACTTTATTTACTACCAAGAAACCTATCAAGTGAAGAGATTTTCAGTCCTTAGTAAGTTAAATAAAAACCAACTTCTTAAGAATCTTGATAGAAAAATCTATTAAAAACATAATTTAAAAAAGAAAAATGGTTTGATTTTACTTTTTAAAGATTCCACTCGTTTGCATTGTGATGTCATTTTTTTTTCCAGTAAGCATATACAATTATCATGATTCTTTTACACTATAAGCTTCTTAAGAAATTAAGATAAATTCACATTTTGGTTCCATGCTCCCTAAAAAAGCATGCTCCATATTTGAAAAAAAAATCATATTGGTATAATTTCATGCCTTGTGCTTACTAAATAAATTTGCTCGAACGTAGAATTTGGATGCCAAAGTGCCCGAATCCAATGATGTAGGGCCGTGCGGCTAAGCTGCACCCGCTCGGTCAGACACCATCCCCGATCAATGCCTCAATGGCTACGACGCTGCAAATTTATTTAGTAAGCACAAGGCATGAAATTATACAAATATGAATTTATTTTTTTAAAATATGGAGCATGCTTTGTAGGGAAGCATGGAACCAAAATGTGAATTTATCTTTTTCAAATGCGAATTCAAACGAGTTTCAAAGTTTTCAGACATTTATTGACACCCTTAGATGCAACTCAATGATCAATATTTAATCTCCTATAGATATGAAATATGAAAACAGTCAAAGGCTTGGGACAAGAGAAGGCCCCATAACTGTATAAGATGATTGTGTTGTTTTAAAAGAATTTGGCCACTAGATCGGTAAACATTGTGTTTTTTTTTTAGCTCATACTTCAAACAAGCCAAATTAAAGGTGAAGTCAATTTTTCTAATGGTAAGTTTTCCATCTTGTATCTTGGATTTTGATTGGATACAAAACATAAGTTAACGCAAATTTGGAGTCTAGTCAATTAGAGCAAGCACTATGGTGCTATTTTTGTGTGTTTTTTACTCACATCTTAGGTTAAAAAAAAAACAAGACAAAGTGCAATTACTATGGTTGAGAGGCAGCCATTCAATGGCCGCCCAATTTTTGGGGGCGGCCACTTAGTGTCCGCCCCCAGTCAAGGTTTGACCTTGATCATAAATACATAATTTTTCACACTTTGCAAATATACTCACACCCAATAGTTTTCACCCAAAATGCGATTTTTAAGTTGTTACACTCAATCATACTCCTTGCATTAAAAATAAATTGAGTTACATTGTGGTGATAAAATAAAATCTGAATTACATCGTGATGATTATATAAGTATTTGTAACAACTCAATCATACTTGCATTAATAATAAATTGACTTACATTGTGGTGATATAATAAAATCTAAATTACATCGTGATGATTATATAAGTATTTGTAACAACTCAATCATACTTGCATTAAAAATAAATTGACTTACATTGTGGTGATAAAATAAAATCTAAATTACATCGTGCTGATTATATAAGCATTTGTAAGAGCAATATCTTCCTCCGTAGTAAAATTCTTAACCATATTAAACCGAAATGAAAGACTTTGAGTGAGGGTTAGAGTGAAAAATATGTGAAATGTTGGATATTTTCAACAAACCCATGATTTTGTAGGCGCTATGACAGGGTTCGGTCGCGGGGGTCTAGTGGGCAGCGCACCCTAGCAGAGTGCGAGACAGCGTCTCGTAGAAATTTTTCTGTTTTTAGGGTTCTAGTTGATAGTTAGAAAACTGAATAAGTGGTTTAGATGGGGTGTAAGAGTGGTGTGAGGAAAGAAAAGTCAAGCCAAAAAAAAAATCGAGGGGCGGACACTCAGTGAGCGCCAAATACTGGGCGTACACTTAGTGGCCGCAGGTGTACACTGAAAGGCCGCAGGGTGCGTACACTAAGTGTACGCCGCTTAAAAACGACTTAAAACTTGTCACACATCTGAGACAAGTTTTAAGTTGTGACACAAGTTTTACACAAGTTTTAGGTCTTTTGACCTACTATTCACCAAAAAGGTGCACCATAGTGCTTGCTCTTAGAACAAAACATTTTTTTCACCAATCCTTATCAAAATCATCAAAAGGTGTTAGACTCACTTTGAAAAATGTTTTTTTTATTACCAATTTACTTCATTCAAGCTCCTAAGAATATTATTTTAATTTTGGAAAAGACTATGAGACCTTTCATGGGTTAAGGCTGACGGGGCAAGAGATAATGGGTGGACTTGGAGCAGTTTAACAAACTTGAGGGATTTGGCATATTGAGTATCAAAAATCTTGAAGTGACGAATACATGTTTGCTTGCTAAATGACTTTTCAGACTCGCACGGGAAAGAAATTTACGTTGGGCTCAAATAATCTCTTTCAAATTCCCTACTCTCCAGTCGAGAATTATGGTTCATATTGTATGCAATTCAAATTTTATATTCCCAAAACGTAGAGAATAAATAATGTCTGCAAACGAAAAGAAAAGCCTAGCAGGGGGTTAGTCAATTGTGACTTAGATAGATTTCTAGGGAATTCCCAATTCCATTGTTATTCAATAGAGATTTTAAGAGAGTCTCCAAAAATCTATTGTTATTGGATAGAGATTTGTTTTAAGTCATTTAAATTCTCTAGAAATCCATGTTATTACATTAAGACTCTTTGGGAGTCACCCAAACACCCTTGTTATTGGATTGAGACTTCGAAATCATTGATTTGTTGGTTTTACAGATTTTGAGAGACTTTTTTAGAAAAATAGGCATGGTAGAAATCTCTCCTACATAGGTGAGATTTTGGAAGACTTGCATTTTATGTTTGTGGAGATGAAAAATGGTGGTAAAAAAATTATGATTTCATGATTTGACATGATTATACTCATGGTGGCACGAAATTCCACTATGGAAGAATAAGATACTCCGCCAATGTAATTCCACTATATGGAACACGTATATAGCATTTGGAGTGGAAATGCTAAAAACCAATTTTAACCCATCAATAATTATCGGATTATGCTGCTTCTTTGTACATTTCGTTTTTGTCTTGCACATTTCGTTTTTGTTTGCTAGTAGCTCACTCAAATGTTGCAAAATAAACAATTGTATTAGTAAGCTGCCAACAGAGTCTGCATCATTTTTGGTACGCTTGCTTTACTTGGTAAGATGTTCTTCTATCGAGAAAGGTAAGAGAATATATTTTTAAGAGATATTTTGCAAACAAGATTGTGTTAAAAGAATACTTTGTTAAGAAATTCGGATATGCAATATTTGATGCCAATACACACGATTATTGTGCAATATTTGATTATTTTCAAGCTTTTAGTTACTGCACATAGGGTTATTTTTTGATCTATATAATGCTACAATCTACCTTATACACGGCAACTATAAAAATTCTCATGAGATTTATTTTGACAAGCGACATATATTTTATTAGGTATTTTGTGGCGCATTTATCATTGTGACATTCATAATAAAAAAAAAGTTGGTAATAGATGTTGTGAAATTTTGATTAGTTTTATCCATTTTTTTTTGTTTCGACAAATCTCAAAGACTCTCTAAAATTCACTAGAATTGTATCTACAAATCACTAAATCACTCTCAGAGAGTCACTAGAAATTTCTCAGGGAATCAATGAAAATCCCTAGATTTGCAGAGAATCTCTGAAAGTCACTGAAATAAAAAGTCACTGAAAATCTAAATAATTCTCATTTGACTACCACCCTGTAGGTTATCTAATACAAATGAAAATAACTGTAGTTCCACCAACAAAGCTAAAACAAATCAGATACAATCAAAACACACTAACAAAATCATAAAAGCATTGCTCACAATAAGACATACATAACAATATAAAATCTCTGCGATTAATAAATTAACAAGCCAATTTGTGAAAGTTTAAACAACAAATCCTTAAAGTAGTTAGAAAATTTAATCGATAAACATTTGTATTTTTGTTGATATTTAGAAATAAATATACCAAGATAATAACTAGAAAAATAACCTATCGGGCATAAAAGATACTACGAATGGCAAACAGAGCATAAAGATCACCAAACACAACGCAAAGGAAAATCCCAATGATCGAACGGCGAACATACTCAGAAGCGCATGACCACATCCCTAGGCGGACTTGGACGAGGTCCATCATGGACAAACCCATGAATTTCAAACCTAGCATGATGAAAACAACACAAACAAGGTACGTGACCTTGAGACGAAACCTCTGTCGCACCACCTCATCTGATGGCAAACCTCTGATAGAAGTCTTCTCGAAAATGCTCATGAAGATAGCGAAGAATGAAAGAACAATTGCAGAAACTGCTTCATTAATGGCCCTCTGGGTGATTTCTTGTCCTGGATCGCATGCTTCTGAAGAAGTGACTGGCTTTGTACTAAACAAGCCAAAAGTAAGAATTGCAGAAGGAAATCCAATAACAACAGGAACCAATGTATGTAGATCAGTGAACTGATCTGTCCAGAACTTCTCATTCCATATACTAGTGTCTGTCACGTTAACGGCTCTGAGTAAGCTGTAAATAAATTTAAAAAAAAACTTCGATGTTAAACAACAATAAAATGAAATAATTAACAACTTAAAAGCCTAAGTAAATAAGCTCCCACGTTGAATGGTAAAGAAATCCTAGCTTTCTATTGGTTGATAAAGGGGGTGGCATCAGGTATTGTTGGAGCGACACTTGGCACATTATAATTGGTACCGAAATAATAGAACTTTGTTGCACTCCGTTTACACTATTTGAAGCTAATTTACGGTGGTAATATTCACTTAAATCTGACGTTTACATCATAAGCTTAAAATTTGATCCGTTAAATCATACGGCTCCGACATAAGCACCTAACTTTAATTTGAAGACAATTCTAATTATAAACAGTTCACTAACTGGAATTTATTCACTGATAGTTGGTGAGATAACAACTATATTTTGCATATAAAATCAAAAATATCACGAAATAATAATAGGTTTCCTCGACTAGTTTGGAAGAGAATCAAACATCACTTGATATATTTGAATTACGTATTAAGCTCATAAGCACCCAACTTTAATTTGAAGCCAATTCTAATTATAAACAGTTTACTAACTGGAATTTATTCACTGATAGTTGGTGGAATAACAACTATATTTTGCATATAAAATCAAAAATGTCACGAAATTTAATTTTATAACCATTAGATTTGGTTACATTTCCATCTTACACTTCTTCCCTTATTTAGTATATGTTAATATATTACGTTAGTTATAATAAAAAGTAATAATAAAGCTTAATTAGGTTCACTACAATTTTGATACAAGGGGATTTTTGATGTTAAATTCCCGAAGTTCTAAAACTTTGTTTTTTTTGTTTTTTTTGTTTTTTTGTATTTTTTTTGCTAAGGTCCCATTGTATTAAGCAAAAAAAAAACAAGTACAAAAGTACTCAAAGGGCATGTAACGAATTTTAGAGGGGCCTATGACTTATAGGCCTCAAGTGCTAAGACTTGATATTACTCTTAGTAGTTTTTATTAACAAAACTAAACAATGATGGCATTTTTGAGAATGCGCTCAAACTATATCATACACCTACTTAGAAAAAGTTTAATATGGCCGGTGTGTATAGCATCGGCACGAGCAACTATCAATTTTCATTGACATTTTTATGAAGAAAAATAATTAGGCTAGAGGTGTCACTATACGTTATGAAAAATAAGGTAATTATAGATCTTACTCAGAGCGGGAAGAAGTAACTCTTGGAGAACGTTATACAAGAGTTGATAGAGAAGACAATGCTCTGGAGATTGTTGATGACGACGAAGTAGAAGACAGTCAACTTCGAGTAGAGATACTGTGAGAAAACACAAACAAACAACTTTGAAAAAGCAGGGGTACCGAAATACAACCAACTTTTCGTTTGGGCTCGTGAGACTTATGGTCAGATCTTGACGATCTCAAAAATCAATATCCAGATCTGTATAACCTGAGTTGTGATCACAAGTGATCAATTCTTACAAAGACAAGTCTCTGTAAATCCTTATTCAAGATTTGGAATTAACGTCAGGTTATGAATAACGTACTTCTTGTGTTTGCTTTAATTATATGATCAGAGTATATAATGCGGAGAGCAAAGCACACAAGACACCAGAGATTTTTTTAACGAGGAAACTACGACCTGTAGAAAAATCTCGGGACCTCGTCCAGATTGAACACCGCCCAGTACAAACTGACTACAAACACTAGCCTACTATAAGACTTCGGTCTGGGATGTAGCAGAGACCAATTCCACCCTCCAAGCGAACTGGCTACTTTCGCACTCCTTACGTCTCTAGATCCCCCACAGATCGTCATGCACTTGATTCCCCTAACTGACGTCCTTTACATGCCTAGGAGTTGCTTTAACCGCTGTTAAAGTCTTGTGTCAACAATTCTGTCTTTGCAACCTAAATTATCGACGTATGTTTGAACTGTCCTCTATCAGTTTGACATACACAAAGTGACTTCCTTCGGATTGCTCCAGGTCATACGGAAATCTACTTCACAAGCGGGGGCTGACAAGTAAACCGAGTAAACTATGCCCAACTTGTCTCTACCTCAGTTTTACACGAAGAATCACTTAAGAAACTTATACAACTGGAGCTAACTAGGTCTTACAACACCGAGTGCCGCCGTGCGTTGCTTTCTTTCAACCTTGTATGTAACGTATCAGTTCTTGAATAGCCTTATAGAAGAAGAGAAGGACTATGGAATAGACAAGAACATAATAAGGTTACCAAGGTTACAGGTTACTCCGATTTCAACCACTAAGGTC
>JAJJMA010129612.1:68768-82384 GCA_023529015.1 Papaver nudicaule | reverse complement strand
GAACTTCTACCTATAGAGGATGACTATACCACAACAAGTGTTCACCGAAGTGAAAAGAGTTTACGATCACTTCTCTAAGGACCTTCACGTATGCTTGATGCTTGCGGTATTTGTCCTTAGACACCTCTATTTATAGCACTCAACAAGATAGGTTGCTTTGGAATAAAACAACTAGTTTCTTGTTCCACAAGTTTAGGAAACCCTAACTTGCAAACCAAGTAACCTAGATTTATCTCAATTGGAAATATTTTAATCATTCATCTGCCAAGTATTTTATTAGCTCATAAACACTTCAAGATAGAGATCCAACAGACCAGAGATAATCTTTATCTTATTGACATATTGAGGATCGTTAGATGGTCCACAGAAGATATTTTCGTGATAAACAAGTCCAACTAAGAGATAAAGGAGTTCAGAGTTAAACCCGAGTGAAATTCTGGAGAATATTCACTTGGGACGGTTTGCGAACCGTCCATCTGAATACCGGCCAAAAGTCACCATTTTTGGGTTCGCGTTAGTACGCGTCCTGAATGGGTACTTTGGAACTCAGGAGAAAATCTGAGTTTCTGGTTTGCGTACGGTTCGGGAACCGTGCGTCATTCAGATTGAAGGTTAACTGGGACCCGCTGGAAGTTCTGGGCTTAACCAGGACTTAGACGTGTGAAACGTCCTCAGCTGTAATCCACTGGACTCTTGCTCAAGAGTACTCTTTTAGATTCACCCATATCCAACAAGTGATTTGCAAGCAAACCATTGCAATGGACAAATGGTATCGAATCAATCTCATACATTCTTGTACTCATAGTATTTGCGGGAACAAAAACTAGTCATGACACAAGGTCATGTTAGACAAGAATACGATCTCAATCGCTATAACATCACTACTAAAGTAGCCGACTATTTCGAAAGAATAGAGAAAGTAGAATAAAAGAATTTCCATAAAAGTCATAACTCCTACTAACCTTTTGTCGATGACGAATAATTGATGTCTTCTTTGTCTTCACAGTCTTCGTCTTCAAGGTCTCTACTACTTAGTCTATATCCCAATTCCGAAATCTAAACTCTAGTAGGCTAAATCAAGAATTGTGTTTTAACACCTAAAAATGACAACTAGCTTGACATACCAACGCTAGTGGGTTTGACCGGACAATGCCCTAACAATCTCCCCCTTTGTCAATTTTAGTGACAAAACCAATTTACATATGGATTCAAACGATATACAATTACGTACTAACCAGATGTATCTTGATTTCTTGAATTCTTCAACTTCTCCCTTGAGTCTTGATGTGTTCATTAAACTCTTGTTGATGAATCCGTAGTCAGCAGCTACAACATATCCAGCTCAAACAACCAAAAAGGTATGCTCAATCTTACATGGGTTAATATGCTAATCCCACATGTTGTTTGTGCGTAAGAGTAAGAATCTGAACAAACTTTAAAGTCCGTGTATCAAAACTTTTAAAGTGATTCTACTCATTCCTGATACGAAGCTTCTTCTCAGCTTTAATTACTCCCCCTTACTTGATACTTTGTGAAAAGCACAACAAGTAAGCACATGATGTTCTCCTCCTATGGTTATGCACCACAAGAACAAGAACCATATGTATTCTCCCCCTATTTGTCACAAAAATATGACAAAGTAGTTCGAGACTAGGGTTTCATAAACCTATGAGGATAGGTTAAGCTAAGTACTCGCATATCAAGTTTAAAGATGGTATACCTAGGTAATCTGAACAAAGATTCCTGAGCTCTCATCTTTTCGAGAAATATAGACATACTTTTCTCCTAATATTCCACAACCACGCTCCCCAAAAAGATTTGTTATTAAGCGCAAGTTCAAGATAAGAACTCTCCCCCATGTGGTGTTATTCAATAAAGAAGAACTTACAAAGTCGAACATGGACAAAAATAATTTAATGTTATCCAGTTTTGCTTTGTTTATAATCTCTTTTCCTTAGCCAATTTCTTGGAAAAGAGTATATGATTTCGAGTTTGTGAAAACCCTAAAAATCATACAATCAAAAGTTTCTTGATCGTGAGAAAAAACATAACTTTTGTAAATAGACATAACTTTGCATCACTACCGAGGCAATGGAAAAAGCTATGTATTGCAATAAGATTGAGGTAGACAAATCAAGTATTGCAAACATCATTAATAATCACAAAAAAAAACTTTTATTAATGAAATAAAGTAGTACATGCTTGAAAAACTCTAAAAAGCATGAAAAGGCAAACTACTAACAGATTTAGTTTATATTCCTTAGGCAAAAGTAAGAACAAGTTCTCACAAGGAATCAACTAATCTACTTGAAAGAAGTCATGACGAAGTTATTGATTTCCTCAATGTCTTGATCTTCATTCATAGGAATATCAAACTCGAATTCCTTAGTCTCAGTAGTAGAGATTTTATGCACTTCTTTCATAAGCTCTTCTTGTTGTTTCACAAGAGCTTGTTGAATAGCCAGAGTTTTTAGAAACACTTCTCCAAGAGATCTTAATTCTCTTTTTGTTTCTCTGCATTCTTTGAGAATGGATGCAATCCTTTGATTCTTCTGAGAGGGCTTTTCATCCTTGTCAGATTTCGATTTCTTCTTCTTCTTCTTGAACCATGGTTTCTTTCCTTTGTTTTTGGCTGCATTCAAAGGATTATCTGGTTTCATGGTACCATTGTCAGTTGACTTAGAATCCTTGCTTTGAGAAATAATATCAAGGATTTCTACCATGTTGAAAAGTTTAGAATGAAATAAGAATTGACTTCTGATTTCTTTATAAACAGTTCTTTCAAGAATTTTCGAATAGATAAGGATTACTTTGACTGCCAGATACGATATAGATTTACCCTAATATCGATATGAGAAAGCGTACGGTTCGAGAACCGTGTACACGTATTATTTTGTTCTTTCATTGACGTTTCTCACTTTTAGAGATACCCAGTAACAATCTTAACCTTTCATTTAGACAATCTGATCCCTGGTGATCATGAGTTCCATGGAGCATGGCTCGACATTACACTCCTTGTCTAGTGACATTGAAAAGGTGCTTAATTGTGGGTTATCAATTACTTGCAAATAGATACAGAAAACGAAAAAGACTCTAGGACTTGCCCGACCACATTATGACTTCTCATCCCAAGGGGCAATGGATGAGATGCCAATCCTTCTAGCACTTAGTGCGAGGAAGGTAGAGCATGATTATGCTCTTTATGTGGTATTGAATCTTTTTCTGAACTAAGTTTGCCTTTCTTAGTTCTGACTCTCTTGAATTTCTCCGCTCCTTGTGTTGCCCTTAAGGAGTTAGAGTGATTTCGATCTTTATTTTCTTCCTTGTTATTGGCAGCTTCAAAGATTCGAATAACATTCATGAGTCTGGCCGCTTTCTTTTGCAGTTTGTTAGCATGCTTGACTTTACGTCTGTATACATGGCAGTGCTTGTAATCATGTCCCTTTTTAGCACAGTAGCTGCACTTAACAAGACGTTGCTTGTGTTTTATAGGGATGATTACTTCTTTGCAAGATGTGTCACTAGGGGTTGTGTCCATGGGGATGGGACATGTTTCTAGTTCTGATTTGGAATCACCCATATTATCAGAATTGACACATTCTGCAACGAAAGCTATTTCACTTTCTTCATCAGCTGAGTAGTAAACATCAGATGAATCATCAAGTGTAGCTGCAAAGGCTTTCCCTCCGGTATATTTCCTCAGATTGGGACATTCTCAGCCAAGCGGCCAAAACCTTTGCATTTATAGCATTGTGGCATATCATCATCATCTCCCCTTTTGTTCCCTTCTTTAGGTGGGACTCTATCATGAGGTTTAGGAGTTGATGGTGGGGCATTCTTGATGAATCGTTTACCTCTCTTCTTTAGAAGATCTCTAAACTAACGAGTTATCAAAGATATCTCTTCATGAGATTCATTCCCATTATGATTGCCGGAGTCGGTGTCCGAAGTACACTCTTCGTTTACAAGTTTTCTTGTTTTTTTAGTATCTCTAAAACCAATGTTTTAGGGTTACTTTGCTCAAGATCGAAGATTTTTAGCTTGGCAACAAGGTCACTTCTTGTTATGTCTAAGCCGTGTACTTTCTGAATGGCATGTTTCTTTGACTCGTATCTTGACGGTAATGACCTCAGAATTTTGTACACAATGTCCCTTTCCGGAATAGCTTTTCCTAAGGTGTGACATGCATTCACTATCTCAGACAATTTTTGATTAAATTCTTCAAAGGTATCATCCTCAAGCATTCGAAGGTTTTCCCAGTCAGACATGAGATTTTGAAGTCTAGCTTCTTTTTCTGCTGAATTCCATTCGAATTCGTTCCTTAATCTATTTCAAGCATCGTGAGAGGTTTCACATGTGGCCACGTGATGGAAAAGATCAGGTGTAACTGCATGAATGATAGCATTAAGCCCATCATAGTTTTGCTTGGCGGCGAGTGTTTCCACATCATTATAAACCTCTATGTCTTTGAGGACAGTTTCACCGTTAACTTCAACAGTTGGTGGTGAATATTCCTTTTTGACATAAACCCAAGTTTTGAAGTCTCGGGCTTGCAAAAACGAAGGTAGTTTGCGTACAGTTGGTGGTAAATTCTGCGAATATCACAGGGATCATGGACACACGATTGACTACTGTAGGGCTTTAAAGTTTGAGGTTCAAAAGATGATCGATGCCGGAAAATTACAGGAGTACGTGAAAAAGGACAATGCACGAGATCCAGTACGTCGAGCATTGAACATAAATCATGTCATCAATGTCAATTATGCCAGGATTCATTCGATGACCAGACGTGTTGCGAAGGACGAGACGGGAACGAAGCTGAGACAGCTGAAAGAGTGGTATGTTCTAAACCACATCGACTTCCTCGATGGAAAGGTAGTAGAAACTCTGGAAGTTGGATATACGAGAATCGAGTTTACAGATGCAGATAAAAAAGGCGTTTATTACCCGCACAACGATGCTGTTGTCATTCCTGCCTGGATTGGCATTTTCCGTGTCCATCAAGTTCTTGTGGACACGGGTAGTTCGGTGAGTGTCTTATTCTCAGGATCTTATTCAGCGATGAACTTGTCCGAGGATTTGATCGAGGAGGATGAAAATCCTGTAATTGGTTTCAGTGGGGAAACCACCAAAGGTATCGGCAAGGTGAAACTACCCATGACTGTAGGTACCAAAACTGTTGTCGGCAACTTTCTTCTACTTGACTGCCGAGCCCCATACAATGCAATTGTAGGGCGTGACTGGATACACGCGATCAGAGCCGTCACATCAACATACCACCAGTGTTTGAAATTTGTCGTTCCTGAAGGAGTTGTTAAAGTTCGAAGTGACCAGATGGCGGCCCACAAATGCCATGAAAATGCCATGGAGGAATACTGAAAATCTTATGTGACTGGTCATCACATTCTACAGGCAGAAACCAAATAGCAATTACAGCAACCTCTTCCGACTGAATCATATAAGGGGGAGGATGCTGCCGACCCACCAACAATTGAGAAGTTGGTGGAGGTACAGATTGGGAACGAGGAACATAGAACTACGTTCGTGGGGGCAGATTTACCCCAGCTTGAGCGAGATGAGTTGATTGCACTGTTAAGAGCGAATGTTGATGTTTTCGCTTGGGAATTTTCAGAGATGCCAGGAATAGACCCTAGTGTGGCTTGTCACAAGCTGAACATCAGTGAGGGTTCGCACCCAATTCGTCAGAAACCTAGAAACATGTCATCAACAAAAAAGGATGGAGTAGTTGTCGAGGTCGAGAAACTGCTGAAGGCAGGATTTATTCGTCATGTACAACATCCGCAGTGGCTGTCAAACATCGTCGTAGTTCCAAAGAAGAATGGTAAAATTCGTGTCTGTATCTATTTTACTGATTTAAACAAAGCATGTCCGAGCGATCCATATCGCCTACCAAGGATTAATGTACTGGTTGATGCAACTTCTAGATATAAGCGACTGTCATTCATGGATGGTTATTCTGGATACAACCAAATACCATTGTTCGAGGAAGATCATGAACATACTGCTTTCATAACTGACAAAGGAGCATACTGCTATACTGTGATGCCGTTCGGGCTCAAAAATGCAGGTGCTGCATATCAACATCCGGTAGACGCTATGTTCGTCGACTTGATAAGCAAGACTGTGGAGGTGTATATTGATGACATGGTAGTAAAGTCAAAACAGGAGAGTTCACACCTACAGGACCTGCAACAGGTTTTTGATATTTTGAGATGTTATCGGATGAAACTTAATCCAGCTAAATGTTCGTTCGGGTTGTCACCTGGCAAGTTCCTTGGGTACATGATGACTCATTGGGGTATTGAGGCGAATCCATAACAAATCAGAGCCATCCAGGAAATGCCATCACCGAAAACGAAGAAGGAGGTTCAGAAACTCGCTGGTCGAATCGCAACTTTGAACCGTTTTATATCAAACTCTTCTGATCAATGCAGGCCATTTTTCGAGGTTCTGAAAAAGGCACCCAAGTTTGGGTGGACAGATGAGTGCGAGGATGCATTCAGCGCAATAAAGCTGTATTTGTCTACTCCACCAATTTTGGTTAGTCCGATGCCTGGGCAGCCAATCGGGATTTACCTAGCTGCGGCAGAGGAAGCTGTGAGCGCTGTCTTATTTGTTGTTGATCCGCATGAGAAACCAGTTTATTACATCAGCAAACGTTTGACTGGGGAAGAACCGAGATACATCAGGATCGAGAAAATGGCACTGGCCCTAGTTCACGCCTCACGACGTCTCAAACCTTACTTCCAGGGTACAGAGATCATTGTCTATTCAGAGTGCCCATTAAAGAAAATTCTTGGACGAGCTGATGATTCGAGTCGTCTGGCCCTATGGGCGAACTGTCTTGGAGCTTATGAGATTAGGTATGAGACCCGCACAACATTGAAAGGACATGTTGTTGCTACTTTAATGGCAGATTTCCCTATTGATGACATAAATACTGTAATGGAAGAGGAACAGTTGTTGCAGAAACCCCTAACTGTGACCACCAGCCAGACTGGGGGCCAGTCTGCGATCGAGATTGAAACGTCCGAGCCAGTTTGGACGGTAGTTACAGATGGCTCTTCCAACTTCAGTGGAGCAGGTGTTGGATGTGTTATCCATACGCCAGAGGGTTCGATGATTGAGAAGGCAACCAGATTGGGATTTTCAGCGACGAACAATGTAGCTGAGTACGAGGCTGCAATTGTAGGATTAAAAGTTGTCAAGCAACTGGGGGCGAAAACTGTGAAACTGATCACTGACTCAATGCTGGTAGTCAATCAGTTCTTAGGCTCCTATCAAGCGAAAGATGAAAATATGCTGTCTTATCTAAATTGTTTGAAAACCTGGCAAGTTGGTTTGACATTTTTTTTATTATGCAACGTCCGAGGTCGGGAAAATCGTCATGCTGATGCTCTAGCTTACTTATCCTCTGCAGTTGAGTCTAACATTGCTAGGTTCGTAGTGGTTGATTTTCACCAGTTACCTAGCATCTCCGAGAGTCATTCGGTTTTGACCCTCGAACAAGCTAGTGAGGGTGATACTGTACCTAACAATGCACCAGAAGAGACTGAGATGGAAGATGGTGAAGGTGAATCAAGTGATCGTGTTGAAACTGTGTCAGAGTGGCGCAAACCTTATATCAAGTATTTGAAAACTGGAGAACTTCCTGAAGAAAAGAATCTTCGTTTAAAGATTACCAAACATGCCTGGAGGTATTCCCTGATCGAAGATGAATTATACCGAACTCCAGTAGCTCTGGAACCATATCTGAGTTGTGTGTCCGCGGAGGATGGGCAAAAGATTTTGAGTGAGGCACATGAAGGAATCTGTAGAAATCATGCTGGAGGGCGCAGTCTTGCCCATCGAGTGCTCACTCAGGGGTATTTCTGGCCATATTTGCAGAAAGATGCCAAAGAGTTTGCGAAAAAGTGTGTAGCCTTCCAAGAGCATGCACCAGTCCCAAAAAGGCCTACTAACGAGTTACATCCAGTTTTGAGTCCCTGACCGTTTTCTAAGTGAGGACTCGACGTGATGGGACCTTTCCCTCGCGCTCCTGAAAATGTTAAATATGTGCTGGCTGCAACGGATTATTTTACCAAGTGGGTGGAAGCAGTGGCGCTAACGCAGGTAGAAAGTAATGATGTTAAAAGGTTTTTATGGCAGAATATCATCTGCAGATTCAGAATCCCATATCAGTTGATATCTGACAATGGAAAACAGTTTTATTCAAAGACTGCTAAAGAATCTGTGATGGTTTAAATATTCGTCATAACTTCTCTGCCCCTTATTACGCCCCAAGCAACGGTCAGGCAGAGGCAACAAATAAAGTCATCCTTGAAAATCTGAAGAAAAGACTGGACAGAGCAAAAGGCAGATGGGTGGAAGAGTTCGCAGGAGTCTTATGGTCTTAACGAACGACTCCAAGAAGATCAACTGGATTTTCACCCTTCACACTGTCTTATGGTACAAAAGCAGTCATACCTACAGAGGTGCAGTTAAGCACAATCAAGACTAAATCTGTTGAGTCAGGTAAAAATGATACAGTACTGGCCTTAGATAAAGACATGATGGAGGAACAGAGAGAGCAAGCCTTGCAGAATCTGGTTCGATACCAACAGGCAGTAAAACTTGGCTATGATCGAAAAGTCAAGGAACGAATATTCCAACCTGGAGAATACGTGCTGAAGAAGACCCGACCTGCAGCAATGGAGCCCAACTGTGGGAAGCTCGGAGCAAACTGGGAGGGTCCATACATAGTTGACAAGCCAGCATCAAAGGGATCATATTGGCAGAAGAAATTGGACGGGACTAATGATTCCGCCGGGGATGGTTGGCCGGCGATAGAAGTTTGCCGCCAGGGGATGGTTGGCCGGCGGCAGAAGTTTTGCCGCTTGCAGATGGTTTGTCGCCGGCAGTTGATTTGCCAACGGCAGAAGTTTTATCGCCGGCAGATGGGTTGCCGCCGGCAGGTGGTTGGCCGGCGGCAGATTTTTTGCCGCCGACGGATAGTTTGCCGCCGGCAGTTGGCCGGCGGGTATTTCAACCAAGTTCATTCGGCCCAGTCTATTTCAACCAAGTCCATTCGGCCCAATCTATTTCGACCAAGTCCATTCGGACCAATTTATTTCGGCCAAGTCTTTTCGGCCGGTCCGTCTGGGCCAATTCTGTTCTCTTTCTATTTTGTGTTTTTTTGGTCCTTACCAGCCCCGTTTGCAGGCACTCATCCAGCCATTAGCGTGACCCAGCTCCAGTGGGTTTGTGGGTCCACCTTGGGTTGTTCTGGAACATTCTGGAAACACTTGTTGGCCAAGAAACTACCTCACAGAGAGAGATTCTGGAAGATTCTAGAAGACTTGTAATCCAAGTAATCACATGTAATCTTAATCTCAAGTTTAGGGTTTGACCTAACATCCAACCATATAAATAGAGGGCTCTGGATCACCAAAAGGTACGCAATATTTCTCATACACTTTCACCTGTGCAAAACACCTACTGATTTTAGCATCGAAGGGTTTTCTGCAGGTACCCCCCCTCATCTCAATTCTGCTCGCATGAAGATTGAAGACATCACCCAGAGATCCAGATTTACAGTTTCCTGCATTCTACATCTACAGATATTGTGTTTGTGCTTGAATTTTATATTCGGGAACAATCACATACCACAATGTTCTTTACGACTTCATCTAATACAAGAACTACATGGCAGTGGACTTGGAGGGCATTTTGGACGTGATAAAACCATTGCTATGGTTGAAGAACGTTACTTTTGGCCTTCATTAAAGCGAGATATTCACAAAAATGTTCAGAAATGAATAGTTTGTCAACAATCCAAGGGAACAATACAAAACACAAGGTTTTACACTCCTTTACCAGTACCTGATGCTCCTCGGGTTGATATCAGTATGGATTTTGTGCTTGGTTTACCACGTACTTCAAAGGGAAATGATTCTATCATGGTTGTGGTGGATCGTTATTCAAAAATGGCTCATTTCATAACTTGTAAGAAGACAACAGATGCATCAAATATTGTTTATTTGTTTTTCAAGGAAGTGGTACGTTTACATGGAGTTCCTAAGTCCATTACGTCTGATAGAGACACTAAATTTCTGAGCTACTTTTGGAAGTGTTTGGGGACGAAACTACGATAAAGAACAACTGCTCATCCTCAAACTGACGGCCAAACTGGAGTGGTTAATCGTTTCTTAGGGAATTTGATTAGAGTTAATCTTATAGAAGGCAAAGAAAAACAATGAGACAATCTCCTCCCACACATGGAATTTGTTTTAACACTTCGATCAATAGGTCTACAGGTAAGCCACCTTTTTAGATAGTCTATTCTAAAGTTCTAATCACATTTTGGGCTTGGTAGTTCTTCCAAAGTTGCATCCGTCGACCTTAAAAGCAGATAACTTAGTTGGTAAAGCTTCACAAATACATCAAGAAGTGAAAACAAAGCTTGAAGATTCAAACGCCAAGTACGAGGAAGATGCGGATAAACATAGAAGACTGAAGACTTTTCAAGAATGAGAATTAGTGCCGATTCATCTACATAAAGAATTGTTTTCCTGCTGGAACTTACAACAAGACGAAGATGAAAAAGTATGGACCATTCAAGATTTTAATGAAAATCAGTGATAACGCTTATGTCATTGATCTTCCACCAGATTGGAGCATCTCCAATATCTTTAATGTGCAAGACGTTTCATGGAGAAAATGAAGTTCCTTTTACCGGATAACTCGAGGGCGAGTTTCTTTCAAGAAGGAGGTACTGATGTAGTACATCTTTTGTACTACCTTCCTTATTTATGCTTTCCTGATTTTATTCTACTCTTACACGAGTAGTTATTGCTTTACAAGACTCTATGCTTTCCTAGTTTAGGTTGATTTCCTTTTCTTTACTTTTAGTCGGTTATTGTAAGCCTATTTAAAGGCTAGCTCTATTGGTTAGAGAAACATCTTATCATTATTAAACTTTTATCAAAACCTTTGATTATTACAATCAACCAATTTCTTCATGTTTCTGACGAAACTTCATCAACTCTATCAAATATAGTTTCTAACGAAACTTATTTCTTTTCCAATCCTATCGTCTTGCTTTATTAACAAATGTTGCTACTTATGGGTAATTCTTATATTTACTTAATATTCTGTATATTTCATTTTTTATAGCTCACAGATCACAAGTTGAAAATGCACAAGGTGCTATACAATATGCCCAATTCTTTGTGTTGTTTCATGCTTAGATAGACTGCCCACTCTATCGAATTGTCACTCAACCGATTTTCAACTTACACTATGTCCCTTTTGCAAGCTCTGTCCAGAGACTTGTTCTCACCTTTTTTTTTGGACTGCAGTTTTGTGAAACAAATTTGGAGTTTTTTCCTTAATGCAACTAATATGCCACAGCAGAGAGATTCCTTGTGTGGCAAAATTGGGATAGTTTTTCTTTCGCACAAAGGGGTCCTGAAATCTGGAAAAGACTTCATGCGGCTATCTTTTGATCCATCTGGAATTAAAAGAAGGAAAAAGAATCCCCAAATTTAAAAACCAATCAAAAATATACTTGCACTCCTCGAACTTCACCAACATCTTGTGTGCCTGGATATCATTTGACTCGCAAGGCAACAAGGCCAGCCCTGAGGCTATGCAATCAATTCAAAGAATTGGGCCACAAATTTTTAGGGGCCACAAAATCCCTAATTTTTGTACAATTGCAATAATTTTTTTTTAAAACTTTCTAAATAAAGTCATTTGACTATAAAATTTCTAAATAAATTGTAGGTAATGGATTAAAACTCCTTATTTCACGTTTTCTTAACAAAGTTTGTTATAAATAAGAAATGGAAAATATAATGAGGAAGGATCCGTGGACATGCTTAGATAGACACTATCTTACATTTTCGGCACCATTTTTCTTATAAATCTCAAAAGACGATGAATTTGAAGTTAATATTTTGGTGATGCGTTCCTCTTGTAAGGCTCTACAATTCTACCAAAAATGAGGACAAACCGAGATGCCGAACCTCATCATCTACCAATCTTAATTCCAACCGTTAATTTTCAACGGCTGATTTTCAAAGTGGTAGATGGTGGTGATATACATTTCGGTTTGTGCATCAAATGAAAACATCATTCGACATAACTTAGTGTAAAAAGCTGGACTACATAAGTTTGTACATTTAATATTGAGTTATCACCTTTAATCGCTCGAGGCATCCCATTACTTTACTACTGTATTTTTCGAACGGAAGCTTGGTTCTACATAACTCAGCATGCTTGGATGATGCGCAGTTCACTTCCTCCTCCAAATACTGTCACACGTACACAAACAAACAACCACATTAGTAATTTTTACAAGATAGACATCAAATGGAAATAACACATTTAGTCAATCCCACGTTGGTACCTTATATTTTTTTCATTAAGGCGAGCCTGTCATTTTTCGTCTTGGTTTTCAGCGAGTCACATTTTTCTATTTTGAAACCTCGATCCGTATCCGCTCGCTTCGTTTTCTTTGGAATGTCAACGTTGGATCCTATCTCCTTATCCAATGAATAAATTAAAGACTTTTCTTTTTGTTCGTATCGATATAAATACTTTAAAATGTCCTTTTTTCTTCCAGCATCTTGCATCTTCTACATTACCCACTTCTTAATTTCTTTGGCTTCTCCTGAGCTTAGCAAATCTGCCATTAAAACTTGTACATGTTCCAATTTCGGAAACCCATATTAATAGAGAGACGATTGAAGTATATAAAGGGGTTATAAGTCATGGGATTGCATATCCTGTGGCGGTTTCGACAACAGAGAAGCTGATTCAGAATCCTTTGTGTTACGCATTGGAGTTGGTGACAAAAGCGAAGAATGTGGTGAATGAAGAGTACATTAGATCAACATCGGATCTAATGTCGATTAAAGGGCGACCTATCATTTCTACTGTGCGGACCTATTTTGTGTCAGAGACGAGACACATGTGGAATGCTGATGAGATTGATTTTGGGTGTGGGGAAGTAGTGTACGCCGGAAAAGCATTAGGTACCAAACCGACTTTAAATTACTGGATGTCAAGCCCTTACTTATCCTACACGAATAACACAGGAGATAAAGGTCGTCTTGTGCCAGTTTGTTTGCCTAGGCTCGCCATGAAGAAATTTGTTTCTCAGATGGAGAGCTTGATGAATAAAACGGTATCTGTCGAGGCCATTCAACCAGATTGGGATGATATACAAGTATTAGAACAGAAAAATCTGAATGCATGCCCAGTAGATTTTAAAGTATGTCAAGTCATAGGACAGTGACAGCCACTTGGATACGTAACGTTCGTCTTCGTTGAGCTAATGAATTAATGTTAGTTCCATAAATTTTCCAAGTAATCTACTGTTTAATAAGTGTGACAAGTAATTTCATGTGGCTTCTCTATATTAAATACTGTTTTTAATAGGTGTGCGACATTTTCTTGGGAAAATGGATGTGAAATGTATACACTATGGAGCTTTGCATTTCATGGAAGAAAAGCTCACGAATTTAATTCGTCTCTCAAGGATCCACGGTTCGGATTATGTTTCCTTCAGGGAAAAATCAAACTGCCAGATTTGAGAGTACCACCTCGAG
>JAJJMA010129612.1:0-53768 GCA_023529015.1 Papaver nudicaule | reverse complement strand
TTAGGGTTTCGGGAAGAGAAAAGCAGACCCTAATTTACCGATCTCGAAACCCTAATTCTAGAGATTCAGACCCTAATTCAGAGGAAAGAAGTTGATGTTTATATCGAAATGAAAAACATGAGTTGGTAGATCTGGAAGAACATGAGCTTCTTTTGGTGAAGGAGAAGTAGTGAAGAAAGGGGGTGATGGTGATGGTGGTGATGGTGGAAAGGGGGAAGAAGAAGATGAAAACGAAGAAGAAGATTGCAGTGAGAAAGAAGAAGATGATAAATGGTCTGTGTACTGAGTGAGAAGAAGAAGATGAAAACGAGTGAGGAGAAGAAACTGAGAAGAAATTTCGCATAGAAAAGAAAGAAAGAGAGAAAGGTCGAGAGGGGAGGGGAATAGAAGATAGAGCTGAGAGAAAAAAAAACATAAAACGAAATATAAAATGTAATTTCCGGTAAAAAGACAATATTAGCCCTTCATGCGCAACGCTAGTCCACGTTGCTATAACGTTGCTTAATTAATAAAAAAAAATCATATTTAGAGCAACGTTAAAAAAAAATTGTGCAACGTTATTTGACGTTGCCACGTGCGCAACGGCTATTAACGTTGCAGATGCAAAAAAAAAAACGTTACAATCTAGGCCCTGTGGCGTAGTGGGATAGACTTGAGAAGCCCCGTCTTTAGCCACGGACAGTTGTACGTCGCATTGTCTAGGTGTACAACTGCCGGTTTCATTAATGTTTTACTCCCAAGCACCAGCACAAGACATGAAACATCGAACGTGGTGTATCCGGAAGTCCTTTTATAGGCAACAGTCGTGATTCCGTTTGTATGCTTTAATTTTAAGTATTCTTTGATTGTTAGTTAGTCAATATCAATATTCTTTGCTGCGTATTTCAACGCAGTATGTAAATTGTTAATTTTTCATAATGATACAGTTTTGATGGCAAAAGAAAAGTCCGATCCCGTGCCATTATGGCACGGGCAATATACTAGTCTAATGAATAAATTAAAGACTTTTCCTTTTGTTCGTATCGATATAAATACTTTAAAATGTCCTTTTTTCTTCCAGCATCTTGCATCTTCTGCATTACCCACTTCTTAATTTCTTTGGCTTCTCCTGAGCTTAGCAAATCTGCCATTAAAACTTGTATATGTTCCAATTTCGGACAACCCATATTAATAGAGAGACGATTGAAGTATATAAAAGGGTTATAAGTCATGGGATTGCATATCCTGTGGCGGTTTCGACAACAGATAAGCTGATTCAGAATCCTTTGTGTTACGCATTGGAGTTGCTGACAAAAGCGAAGAATGTAGTGAATGAAGAGTACATTAGATCAACATCGGATCTAATGTCGATTAAAGGGCGACCTATCATTTCTACTGTGCGGACCTATTTTGTGTCAGAGACGAGACACATGTGGAATGCTGATGAGATTGATTTTGGGTGTGGGGAAGTAGTGTACGTCGGAAAAGCATTAGGTACCAAACCGACTTTAAATTACTGGATGTCAAGCCCTTACTTATCCTACACGAATAACACAGGAGACAAAGGTCGTCTTGTGCCAGTTTGTTTGCCTAGGCTCGCCATGAAGAAATTTGTTTCTCAGATGGAGAGCTTGATGAATAAAACGGTATCTGTCGAGGCCATTCAACCAGATTGGGATGATATACAAGTATTAGAACAAAAAAATTTGAATGCATGCCCAGTAGATTTTAAAGTGTGCAAAAGTTATTCGATTTGATTGTTCCCAGGCTCCCGACTTTTTTGATTTATAAAACCAAAAAAGTAGCTTCAAAATGGACTATCCAAACAAGCTATAACTTATAATGACAAATCACGTGTCACATCCATAAACTGGTGTATAAACTTTTGATGCGAAATACATACAACAAAATAAGTGTATTAAACTAAAACCCCCCGAATCAACTTCCCGGCAGAATTCACATTATCCGACATTAAAAAACGTACCGGAGCAATAAGAAAGAAACCAAGAAAGAAACCGAGAAGAAACAGCAAATTAGAAACACGAGAATGAAGAATACTAAAATCACTAAAATGGGTTCTTCTTCTTCTTCACCTTCTTCATCTTCTTCAAATTCAATGACTGAATTGTACATAACAGATGATATTTTTTTTGAGATCTTTCTACATCTTCCGGTGGCTTCCATCTTCAAATTCAGATGCATATCTACGGTATGGTCATCAATTATCTCAGACCCTAATTTCATTACCAAATGGATTAAACTAAATCTACCTTCATACTTGATAGTTCTTGGTAGTACTGTAGACAAAGAAGAACAAACCCAAAAAGATACCTCCTTTACAAGAAATTTCACATTTGCTTATCCCAAATTGCATTCAGAATTCATATCTCAGCATCAAAATGGGTTTTCTTTTAACTTCTTGAATCAAAATCAGAACTTTGTGAATTCAGCAGCAAATGGGTTAGGGTTATTGTTCATTATAGGGTCAAGTAATGGGTTAGTTCTTATCACATCAGATGATTATCTCAACCAGAAGAGTTATATTGTTTGTAATCCATTAATTGAGAAAGGGGTTTTACTTCCACCACACCCAAGAGAAGATGATTGGGTTGTCACTGGTTTCATGTGTGAATGTGCTTCAGAATCTAGTAGTACTAGTTATAAGGTTATCCGAATACCCTTTTTTGTACCAGGAAAAAAAATTTAAAGTTGAAATCTTTTCTTCTGATTTGGGTAAATGGGGTATCTGCAATGTTTCATGTGTTGAAGATGTTACTTGGGACTTCGGCCGGTATGATAATCTTGTTGCACATAATGGTGTTTTGTACTGGTTTCAAATGGGAAGTAGCAGGATTCTTGCTGTCAGTGTTGGTAGAAGCAACAACTACATTGCAACTGGTAGTAGTTTGGAGTGTAGGTTCATTGAGTTGCCTAACCGAGTGATGGATGGTCCGGAGTTGCCTGGCGAAGTGATGGATGCTGCGGAGTTGCCTGGTGAAGTAACGAATGGTGCTGGCAAGAATATGACCCAATGTATAGGGGAATCAGAAGGATTCATCTGTTATGCAAGGATCAATGTGAAGGAGAGGACTTTGAGTGTATGGGTGCTCCAGGATGACTGGTATTCGTTGCACAAAGATATCGCGTTTCATGATATGTTAGCGGAAATGGAGTCTATGGTGAGTGAAAAAGCTGGTGCAGTTGATCCGATTAAAGAAATTCAGGTTTTAGGTTTCAATCCAGTTGACAGAAATGTGGTTATACTCGGTTACAACAAATACATTTGGGCTTACAACACCAGAACCAAGGAATATGAACTACTGTGTCATCCTCCTTTCCTGGGCAGCAATCTTTTTGTTCCTCACTTTAGTGCCTTGACGTGTTCGCTAAAGCCAAGGCCGACGATACTTCCAGCAGTCCCTTGGAGAGACATTTCAATCTTGGATGTTCAAAAATGAAATCGAGAGTTAAAGTGCCTGTTTTCATACTTCTAGTGGTCACTGACTGTTCCTTATATGGGCAAAGAAGAGGATGATGATTGATGTTCCAATGGATCAAGACATTGATCAAGAAATGAAATTAGACTTTCATTGGATTCATTAACTGTTAAGTTTTAGTCCATCCAAATTATTGTATTGTATCTTCGACGGCTACTTTTACATTTCGTGTTCAAATATCAGATTAGAAGGTATGATGTTCTGCATAAGCTTTGTTTTCTTCCTTTCTCATTTTTTGCTTGCTCCTCTTTTGGATGGTTTTATGTTAGTTTCATTTTTAGTCAGTAACACAATAACATTCAGTCTTCGACCACATTTTCAGTTTGCGTGGTAGTTAACTATCACGCTTATACCTCTAGAATGCTTGACCATGCACTTTGCTAACCTGTTGGGGTAATGAACTGTGATGGAACTCAACAATTTGTTACATTTGGTTATTTATTGGATCCAAACCATGGCGAGGTATAGGAAAGGAAAATAGGCTCTAGAACTTACCGCAATACTAACATTAGCAACATAAATATTTTTTAGTTATGATTTCACAAGCAAGAACTGTAAGCATGTACTATTAGGCCAGAGCGCTTGCAGAACAAAACCTCACAAGCAAGAACTGTAATTGCTAAGTAGAAGACACCAAGCGTCTTGTTACTCTTGTATGCTGTCCAAAGGACTTGCAATAGTGACGCTGATACAATAACTAAGTTTGCTCGCTGTCAATACTGTCATAATTTCTTGAATGGCCATGCTAGATGGGAGGATGGGATAAAGTAAAGAAGTCACACTGCGTCGGGGTAAACAATGAATAAAAGTAGATTTACAGTTTTCTTGTAAAAAGTATAGATAAGCAGACTTTCGAAGCAAGCTGGGAAGTGAGGGCAACTGCCTCACTTTGCCCAGACCTGGCTCGCCTTTGTGTATGAATATATGCAAGTTATATTGTTGCGCTCACAAATATTATTAAAAACTTGATTTTACTTATTCCCTTTTACCCCATAGGCCCTAAGGTATTACTAACTATGGATCTGTCTTGGGTAATGCGGATACTGACATGTACTTCTCTAGTTTGGTGCTAATACTAACGATGTTGTCGCTTCATGAAAATTTTCTGCAGCTACGGTAGACAACTGGTATTGCCGTTTTTTCAGCAGAGAAATTGCGTCAATTGCATTCAATGAATGTTAAAAAGGGTACTGCCTTTTTACTGCTATCAAGTTATTCCTGAATATTTATTTTACTGAGCCAAAATCCACATAAAAAATAAACTTATATAGACAACATGAATTCGTAGATAGATTTGTGTATTGAAATAGCTTAGAGTTAGAGAGATGAGAAATGTTATATCCTTGGTTCTTTTTCAACTTCACTGATAATTTCTGGAATTTAGAAAAACTTCATAGCTGTTTTTGATAGTGTGCAAGTAAAAACTTTTAATCCTGGTTTTACTGTGACATTGATTATACTGTCAAGTTTTTTGTGTTTTTGGAGAACCAATGGCACACTTTTAGGATAACGCAGACAAAATCGACACTCTGGACATATCTTATGTGGTTATGACATAATAAGCAGACCTCAAAACAAATCTTGCATCTTGAACCTTCAAACTTGATCATGCAATGTACATCCATTAACCAAACAACTATGACAACTTTATGCCCACCTTGGTAACAACAATCGAGCTAACAACTCAAAACCGTATCTATCTTTTTGTTTCCTCTACCTCAAAACAGATCCTGCATCTACCCATGCATCTTGATAAGAACAATCTATCAACTGACCCAGAATCATATCAGTCTTTTTGTTTTCCTGCTCTTCTTTAACTCTGTAACATCTAGTTCCCTACTTTTTTCTTAAGAGCATGGCTTTCTCGTCTCTTGTGTTTAATGTACGAAGACGAGAACCTGAATCAATAGTTCCAGCTAAACCCACACCATATGAACTTAAGCACTTGTCAGACATTGACGATCGAAAAGGTCTTCGTTTTCATGCGTCTGCAATTATTTTTGACCGCAAAAAAGAACCTTTGTATGGTTAGTAGGACTGATGATATAGTGGGTGTCCGTTAAGAAGGCATTGGCCGATACACTTGTTTTTTACTATGCATTTGCAGGTAGACTTTGAGAAGTTCCCGGAGGTAAGTTACTTGTGGAATGCACTGGTGAAGGTGTATTATTCATTGAGGCTGTTAGTCTCATCTAATTCTGAAGATGTTCATTGAGGTGATTTTGTAAAACCTCCATTTCCTTGTTTGGAGCAACTTCTTTACACCCCATCTAATCCTGAAGATATTCTGCCCTTTGTTGTTCATACAGGTGAGATGGTTTGATAACTTGGCATAGAAATTATTTGATTGTAAAATAAGTTTCCCACGTGACAACTAACAGCCATGTTGATTTTGAATGACCATTCAAAATCACTAGAAAACCTTCATAACTGTGGTAGAAAGTTGAAGCTGTAGGTGTAAGGCTTCTTGGGTAGGCGAGCTAGGCCCATGTCCAGCTAGAGTCCCAAAATTTTGGGCCCCATGTAAACCCTTTTTCTCAGTTTAGTTTTTTTAATGGTTATAATGGTTGCGACTTGCGAGGGCAGTTCCTATGGATCTTGCAAACTCCGTATTTGCAACTTTTGATGCCACTATGGGATGAACAAATAGAGAAAATGGCCTGGCAAACTGGGTTGCACGGACTCGGACACGGAGACGCGGACACGACACGACACGGACGCGGACACGAGCGAGGTCTCAAAATTGTAGGACGCGGACACGTTTATATATTGAGTAAATATATAATTTAACTATACTAATATATGAAATTAATCCTAGGAGAAGTAGTATAAAATGCTGAAATTATACAACATACACACAAAAGCGTGAATGGCTCAATGGTTAAGCTCCTTAGATGGGATTATGACCTTGAAAGTTCCAATCTCAAGAGAGAACATACTAAATTATCACTTCAAAGTAGAGAGTTTACCGAGTTGACTGAGTTGACCGCGTCGTATGCGTGTCGTGTCCGCGTCCGTGTCCGACACGAGTCCGACGCGGACTCGGGCCCAAAATCGGCGCGTCTGTGCAACCCAGCTGGCAAACCAGTATATATACTGGTTTATCCGGTGAGGCGTAACAACGGCCGAACGACCTAAACTAGGCCGCCGACTTTAAGCGACCCAACTTGGGCAAAGGCCGCCAACTTTAAGCGGCGCAACTTAGGCCGTTTGGCCCAAGTTGGGTCGTTGGGCACAAGTTGTGCCGAATTTTTTTTTTTTTCGTCCCAACTTGTGTCAAACGACTCAACAGAGCCGCCAACGGCCCAACTTGGGCCTACATAGTTGTTACCATAGTGGCAAACGTTGTTTGCCCGTCCAACTAGCAGGACAAAAAGAAAATATTAGGCACATCCATGGGAAAGCGTTTGTTAGAGCAAACCTATGCACAAAGTGCTTTCACTCTATAAAATTTGAAAGAACCTATGTCCGAAAGAGGGGTAAATTGATCATGGTACTGAAAAGAGACCACTCTAAGCGTTTGATTTTTAACCGAATAAAAAAAAAAACTTAATCTGAACCTATAAACATAAAATCACCAATTTTATAATCAAAATTTATGTAAGAACGGTTAAAAATCAGCCGATTTCTTATGATTTTCAATAAAAACCACTAATGATGACCCGCTTAGGATCATCTCTTATAAAAACGATCAATGTTCAACCATTTTTGCTTGAACGACCGATCATCAGCAGCTTAGGTTCCACTTTCAGCTACTCTTTCGTACACCCTTCGAATGATTGTGGAGGTAAATTAGGTGATTTGATACAAAGAGTGAGTGTTGGGTAGTGCAAACTCTACCATACTCCTTGAGTCTTGACCTTATAAACTTACAGTTTTTTTATGCTTACAAATACTGTGGCAATTATGCTTGGTACTAAATATTTTATAACAATAACAACTAAGTTGATAGGCAATTTAGAAGGTATTTTTCCGAATCATTTTTTAGATCTTGCATTGCTAGAGCCTTCGGATCTACCAATTCAACAATGGTGGTTATGAACGAAAATTCAGTTTTTATCCTTGGAGTGAAAACTCTACTGAAAACCTCCACCACTAGATTGGTTGACCCAATAACTCTAAGAGCAATTAAAGGATTTTGATAGCTGGAAATGCAATTATCTCAATAGAGACTGTAATAAGCCGGCGCATGTGTTGGCAAACATAAGTAGAATGTCGAGTCTGTCGTCAGAGTGGATTCATAACCCACCTGAATCTATTTTAAGTCTTGTAGTTTCAGACATGAATGCGGTAACTTCTTCCGCAGGTTAATAAAATTTTATCCCCAGTATCAAAAAAAAATGATTGGTTGACCCAATAACTCTAAGAGCATCTCCAACAGTGGGTCTAATTTTATTTTTTCTATGCCACGTAAGATTTAAGACCCCCATTTTAACAAAAATTCATCTCCAATAGTAAGGTCCTCAAAATTAGAAGTCATGACATGGCAACCAAAAGGTCTTAAAGAAAGTCTTATTTAGACTTTCTGTTAAACCTCCATGTCATTAATATAACTAATTTTTCCAATTTTAATTATGGTTTAAACCAATAGAAAAAAAGAGAAGCAATATATTTATTTCATTAATTATATCCATATATAAAATTTAAGGGTTAAGACCTTGCACTATTGGAGATGATTTTTGAAACAAAGAGTTTTATTACGTAAACCCACCTAAATGAAAGTCTAAATAAGACCTCCATATAGGATTTTTAGCACCCACTATTGGAGATGCTCTAACAGTGTTAGATAAAAAAACTCTCTAGATCAAAATACTTCTAGTATTTTCCGCCAAGTTACAAGTTTAGAAGAATCATAAAACCCAAAGTAGCAACTTTTTTTTTTTTACCCAGCCTTCAACTACCATACTAGAATCCAGCATGTAAATATGGAGAGCAATTTTGATCTAGCAGTGCTAGACCCGTTGGATCAGCCAATCTAACGGTGATGGTTTTGAGTAGAGTTTTTCACACCAAGGGTAAAAACTGAATTCCACCAACAACCACCACCACCACCATTGGATTGGTAGATCTGGTGGCTCTAGCAATGCTAGATCAAAAATGCTCTAGCATTGCTAGATCAATTTTTTTCCCGTAAATATGTCTCCCCTGAACCAAAAAGTTTGCCATTGACCTAGCAGGCCAGCACTATTCCAGTTGGCAGGTCATGAGCCATGTGGTTGGTTACTCCGCAGTTAAAACTCAGACACACTTTATTACCAAACCACCTCGATGTTACCGCAAGACGTGTCTGACTAGACTGACTCATTAATTATTTACTCCCAACCAACCAAACAACCTTATAGTCAAATCTTGGCGCGCCTTTTCACCAAAACAATCCTCTCTCCACTTCTTCTTCTTTCCTCCTCATTTCCAAAGCTAATCTCTCTTTCTTCTTCTCTCTGCCATGGAACCTGCAAGTCCGTTCTACTGTAACCCTTAAACCTTGAGTTTTGATTCCGATGTTGATGTGCTATACACTATGCTGCTACTGGAGGGAGACTGAATGTTCTCAGACCCATACTTGATTGAGGAAATGAGACTTGACATAGACGTCCAAGATGAATATGGTATTTACCTAATTGTGTTATTTTCATTAGATTTCGTGATTCCAAGTATGGTTGAGTAGTCTTTTTTTTTTGGCCTATATGCATCTTTTTGTTTTTCGCTTTTGTTAGGGTTTATAAGACTTGAAATTGGAGATTGTCGCTCTTTTGATTGTAATGTTCTGGGGTTTCTAAAGCGACAAGTCGAGTGCACGTGCGTTGCACGTCGGCGAAAGCTGGGTGTTCCGTAATTTCATTCGCAGGAAGACGCTAAACTAAGTTAACATCTGAGAGGGAACTCGGCGACATGGAGTTAACATCTCAACCTTAGTTGTAAGCAGCAGTACCGCCGTAATGGTAAAAATCTGAACATGCATAAAAAGAGAGGTAAAACAATTCAGATTACAAAAGAAATGCAAGTGTTTGTACTCAAAAGAAGCCTACTAACTCAAAATATAATGATCAGAGCCAACTATGGTGTGTAAAGACCTTACTATTGTAAAAAAAAAGTGAAATCTGGATAGCTCTATCCAGCCAACTACGATGTGCCTTGCTCCTAAATTCTAATCAGCGAGGTATGGTTCAAAACAAAAATGTACGGAAGAAAGTGAAATCTAAAAAAGTTGTAGGGAGAGAAATGGAAAGAAGAGTGCCAAAATGAGGCAAAATTCTGAATCTCTCTCATCGGAAGTAAGGGTTTCAATGATAGAAACAGTAAGTTATAGATGGTGTTGCAGAATTGAGGCTTCTAGGATTCATTTCACTATTACTGGCAGTATTCCAAGACACAAATCTATAAAATATGTATACGCTTTTGTTGGATTATTAATAGTAAATCCGGGGAGGAATGTCTAGGCTATTACTCTGTCTATCTATTATACTGGGATCAATCAAGTGCTCCGGCTTCCATCACTTGACATGTTTAGCTCTAGCCACCAATCAGAGCTTCCAGAATTGTTGGTGGTGTTTCCGTTAGCATAGATGGGGTTGATTAACATTGTGTATCGATTCCTCTGCTTCTTTTCCTAATCAAGCCTTTTTGTATTGTTTTTTTTTTATCAGACAGTTTTTCTAATTAAGCTACCCTAGCCAAAGAGTTACTTTTCTTTGCTGTAAGCACCATTCCACAAAATTTTGTAAGCAATTTGTTGATCAGTTGATGTATAGTATACTGCCTATTCTAGTTAGCACTTAGATTTGTTTCATAATGTGTAATGTTTTGAAAATAAATCCCACTCTTTCTCTACATCTTTTAGTTAATCACTCCATGGTTCATTGGTCCTTGCTTGAGGTCTAGGCTTGGTAAGTATCTGACTGTATACCTGGTTGTTTACTACGTTCTTAGTCGGTTGTTTTACTTTACTACAGCAATAGCATTCTACATAAAACATACACCCTAAGCTTTCAACTCCTTAATTGCATTAAATACCTCCTTAATTGCAGTTCTTTTAACTCTTCTTTTATTCCAGTTGCGTCTCATGCATTTCAAAAGCGCCCTGTGTGGCTGGACCTACAACATTAGCAGTACAATAAAAATCCATTACGATGAAAATTCGTTCATACAGGCATTTCGTCAAACACCTACCATTCAAAATAAATCAAGTGAGAAAGGTAGATAAAAAAATTTATTTACCACAAAAGGGGTTTCTGTTAGCTGCAAATACAACCAATAGGTTTCGTCAGAAAAACCAAAATTCGTTGCTGCAGTGGATAGGAGAAAGTTCAGTACCTTGGGTTAGATTGGTGGTGAGCTAACTGAAATGTGTTGATCGGAGTGGATGAGGTTGAACTAAAATCGGCGGAGGGATTTACTGATTAGGTAGCAGGAATGAAATTTCGAAGATCTTAATTTAGAAAGTCTGGTTTCTCCATCGAAACTCCATCAATTTGATCTGAAGTAACCTAATTTGGTTCAGAGAGAAAGAGAAAAGCGTCTCAAAGAGAATTGAAAATCGATGAGGGGAGCGAGATTCGAACAGTAGACCTCGACATAGGCTTTTTACGTATTAAGGCTTCATAGCGTTTTATTATTACAACAGACCTTGCTAAAACAAAAAATATAAGGAGGGATAACTTAGTCTTTTTAGGTCGGAAAAATACTTCAACCAATCGACGGCCATTATTGCTTCTGGGGGCATGAAATCTCAAAATCTAACGAATCATATCAAAAGTACACACGGAATTTTGTCTTGAATTTTCTTGTGATCCTACGGCTGCGGTTGGAAGGTGAGAAAATGAACGCTTATGAAGAGTGAAGTTTAAGAAAGTGTTACTTGCATTAAAAAGGGGGGAGATTGTTGTCATCTTCAACAATAATGTTTGTTTTGTGCTGTCTATAACTGTAGTGAAAATGTGAGAATGTTGTTAGATTGGGTTATTAGATGTTGGCAAAGACATTGATGTGTGGGTAAATGTAATTCGTATCATGTAACGACGAAAACAACAACAACCAAGCCTTTGGTACCAAACAAGTTGGGGTTTTAGATTGAATTTGTAATATGTAACTGTAATTAAAATGAGGTGGTGGTGTGATTAGAAGACCGCACTGTATGTTGATAATGATAAAGTAATTACTAATTATGTACCTTGCGGCGACGTGTTTCACAGGTAAAACTCCTCTATCCCGTGCATCCATAGAAGGGAATTTGGCCTCTGTGGAGTATCTTCTTGCAATGGGTGCCAATCCTAATATACTAGATGGTTCAGATACAAGGCCTTTGCATTATGTCGCTATGAAAGGTAGGTTGCATTGCAACTAATCTGCTAACTTTTCAGATGTGTTATTTGGGTATTTTCGTGTAGTCTAAATGAGGTCCTGATGTCGACTTTCGTGTTGCAGGGCGTAAAGATTTCATACCGTTGTTACTTTCAAAAGGTAGCAATGTGGATGTTATAAATGGTTTTGCGACTGCTGGAGAACACGATACTGTTAAAGTTCTTCTGGATCATGGTGCCAATGTGAGTAGCATTTACCTTTTATTCATGAGCAGGTGTGGCTTTTTGTGTAGCAAATACTCAAGCGATCTCTAAATGGCAACCTAGAATATATCCTGATTAGATGTGAACTGCTTGATCACAACTTATGGTTATACGTTAACTCAGTAATAGAACTATATTAAGCTAAATCCTCTAATTGTCAAATGTTTAGTGAGCTATTTTGATATACAAAAAGCTTACCTTCCTATCATTATCTGCGCCTACTGCTGCTTTAAAACTTTCTGCCTTTTTTGCTTATTGTTATTTGTTAGAATGCTAGTCTGATCATAATGCACTTCCTCTCTACGTGCATTATTGTTACGTGAAAGCACTAGAATCAGTCTTTTTACTTCCACTAGAATCAGACATTTTCCCACATTCGTGTTGGACTTTCTTAACATCTATTTAAACTAGTTTGTATGTTTCAGACTATTACAGTTTAAAACACAAACAATTATTAGGTCAGTAGTAAAATCAAGAAAAGATGGTAATGTGACGGGCTGTTCGGTATGGATGCTGTTGCTGATGTTGTTGTTTTTGCTGTGGATGTCGCCATGGATCAAGATATCAAATTCTAAGAATCTATCTAAAACCTAATCTATATGAAAATAAACTGGGGGAACAAATTTTTGAATCTCTTTCTTTTGGTAGAGAGTGAAGGGGAATGGTTTTGCCATGAATTTAATAGCACATGTTAGAAATGTAAGTGTGCTATGTTCACGTGTGACCATAGTGAGTTGGTGAATGATGTCTGCCGAGTCTATAATATCAGTGATGTTATCTGTAGTAGCTAAGAAATTGAATCAATGAAATGAAATGGAAGTACGGTTTCTGAAAATGTTTCCCAGAATTATGTACGATTTGTGTAAATTTTCTCCATTTCTATCCATGCCGGCTAAATTTCTTTTCTTAATTTCAGATGTTTAGTAGACTATTAGGGAACTTTGCATCCTTCTAGTGGTTCCATTATTGTCAGTGTGTCCCAGCAGTGATGGTGTTTTCATCATACGCGCATTTCTAAGGATATTTGGTGTGTGCTCATGCAATATGTTTGTTATACCATTTTTGGGTTTATAAATGTACCCAATGTAACTTTTACTCTTAACTCCTGCCATCTTTATAGGCAGGCGCTGATCCAAATGGTGGACCAGACGGAATAAAAGCTTTACCATTTGCAGCTGAACTAGGGGCAGACCCAAATTTTACAAATTGTGTAAGCTAATTTTACTTTGGTCTCTGTTCATTTAGTGGACATCATCTGTTGTAACTGACATAAATTGGTACTTAAATATTTTACAGTGGTATGTAATAACGTCTCGTTTGACTTTATAAAAGCTCCATGGGCCACTTTGAGATGAACAATCAAAAGGATTGTCTTGATTACTGGGTCCTTTGGCTAGAAAGTGATCCGCTATTTAGTCTTTCATTTCGTGCTCATAAATTTGAAAAAAAGCGCTGGTACACTGAAATGATTCGTTGATGTCACCTATGGTTGTCTGGCTCATGGAAGTCGACTTTTTCATGTGACAGCGTGGACTAAACCCAGTAGAAGCTGCAGCTGTTAACGGTAATCGTCAAGATGTTGAGATTCTTTTTCCGATGACTCCTATCCCATCGTATGATGACTGGAGTGTAAATGGAGTAATGAAGCATGTAAAATCTGAGAAGTTTGAAAAAGAGGTATGTATTTTTTTTTTCTTTTAAGGTTCTGAATACTGTATTAACATTTTGGGACCAAAATGACTTCGCTGGCATAATATTAGGTTTGTGTTAACCTTCCAATCATTTCATCATTGTTGTTTTGGTTGGCATTCAGCAGTTTATCAGCTTTCTTGCAACATAGAGCTCATAAATTTGTAGGTTATAGAATAAAATTCAAGTAAATATGTTATATTAAATCTTCATGACTGTCACACTGACAGATGATTGATAATTTTCTTGGTGCAAAAACAAGGGGAAGAGATGCATTCCATAACAAGGAGTATTGTCTGGCAGCATATTGTACACAGAGGTACTTTTTCTTTTAACCGGAAACACTGTAACTTTAAGCGTTTAAATGAATTTTTATTTGTATAGCTTTTAAATGGAAGGTCATATCGGATACAATTTGGATCATTTGGGAATTGCAGGGAATATCTATATGTATACTAGAAGTGTACATCTTCAAAATCACGTTCTAGGAAACGAAATAGGGGTACAAGCCTTCATTTTTTTGTCAGCATATATATGCGGTTCCTTATAAGGTTATAAGCTTATTTCAATATCTATGTTAAAGTTTCAGAAAAATGGCTTCTTTTAAGTCACAACTGCACAGTTTTACGCAAGAAAGAAAGCTTCTCTGTTCCTCTCAAATCATTGTCTCCTAAGCTAAATCTTTTTACAATTTAAACTGTACAATTTAGTTGTTACTCGGTGTAATTTATATGCATAAGCAAACCACAATTGCCTTTGCATATTCTCAAATGTGGAAATTGATCTTAAATATTTATTTCAAGCTGGCTTGTGTTTTTCTTTTCTCTCCCATAGATTGGCTGACCGCTCGAGTGATTTGTTTTTCAGGCCCTCAATATGAGACCTGGTGATGCAACTGTCCTATCCATTAGGAGATCTTGCTTTCAAAGATGCTAGTCAATGCATGTTGGCCAGACCAGACTGGCCTCAGGCTTTTTATAGGGCAGGCGTAGCACTCAAACTGCTGAACGTATGTATCTGTCAGTTTTTCCTTGTCGCTTAATTTTTTTTTCTCTTCTTTGTATCTGAAGAAATCCTTTTCGATAATCTTTGCCGCAGATACTTGATGATGCAGCAGATGCTTTTTCTAAAGGTTCGAAACTGGATCCTGATGATAAAGAGCTTGAAGATGCATTCAGGTTAGGTGACATTACATTTGTGCCAGTTCTGCTATTTCACTTATCACGTCTAGCATTCCTGCTTATCACTTTCTTGCACGCCTGCTTAGCAAGTTTATCAGTACTAAAACCTGTACTGGTCCTGGTTGGAGAGTGGAACTGAACTTCTAAATGTCAATAACCATCCACATCGTGGAATTAAAACTCCGGAAATATTATTAGGAGTGAGTGGGCTAGGGATGCCAGTTAAGATGGTTTAGTCTGAGCTTCCCACTTCCCCGGATATTGCTGATTTGTTTATCCTTCTTTCCTGTTAAAGCTGAAAATAAGGAGAAACCTCTGTACTTTTGTGTGTAGACGCACATCTAACATGAAACTAGAAGCAACCGTTTTGCTTAAATGGAGAGACAGTCATAGTAGTCACAGGATTTAGTTCCCATGAGATGTTGATTGAGATCCTCTCCGACCGTAGTTGGTTTTTATGTAGCTACACAGAACTAAGATGGTCACTCTTGTGATTTTACTTCTCTCCAATTGTTGTTCGGACCTGCTCTAATTTACTTCACTCTCTTCTTTCTTACAGGGAAGTTTCTTCAGCCAGGAGGCCATGAATGTCTCATGCTAGATTGAAAGGCAGATACACCTGCAGATATTTTGACATCTTTTTTGAGGGAAAGTTTTTAGTCTGGTTGTGTAAAAAGTTGGAAACTTGCCACCAGTCAATCTCTTGAGCCGTGTAGTAGCTCTTGAAAGTCCCTTTTGTAAAACTCAAGTCTTGACTAGTCTGAAATAATCTGTGTTTTTTATTAGTATTATATTATTTTGAAAAATACAATTTGTAACAAGAAAATTTGCTAGGAACGGGTTGGAAGCTAGCGAAAAGCTGCATTCCAAGTCTCCAACCCATCTGAATAATAGCTCGGGCGTTCATGGACTCCATCGACCCCAAGTACTAGAACAAAGAAAGTCACAAGCCACAAGATTTAACATTCAATTCATCCCACAAGTAATGCATTATATCTCTGTAAAAACAATTGTTTTCTCTTACTATAGAGCTTGAGTAAGTAAAATAGCCTCAGGCGTTTCCATACATTTCATTGTAATCATCAAATGAAAACATCATTCGACATAACTTAGTGTAAAAAGCTTGACTACATAAGTTTGTACATTTGATATTGAGTGATCACCTTTAATCGCTCGAGGCATCCCATTACTTTACTACTGTATTTTTCGAACGGAAGCTTGGTTCTACATAACTCAGCATGCTTGGATGATGTGCAGTTCACTTCCTCCTCCAAACACTGTCACACGTACACAAACAAACAACCATATTAGTAATTTTTACAAGATAGACATCAAATGGAAACAACACATTCAGTCAATCCCACGTTGGTACCTTATATTTTTTCATTAAGGCGAGCCAGTCATTTCTTGTCTTGGTTTTCAGTGAGTCACATTTTCCTATTTTGAAACCTCGACCGGTATCCGCTCGCTTCGTTTTCTTTAGATTTTCAACCTTGGCTCCTATCTCCTTCTCTAATGTATAAATTAGAGATTCTTCCTTTAGTTCGTAGCGGTATAAATACTTTAAAATGTCCTTTTTTCTTCCAGCATTCTCCATCTTCTGCATCATCCACTTCTTAATTTCTTTGCCTTCTCCAGAGCTTAGCAAATCTGCCATTAAGACTTGTATCTGTTTCAATTTCAGACAACCCATATTACTAAACGACACAGAGTCATCATCGTTTGTACTAAGCGAACCCAAACATAAAATCGGCAGAGCTTGACATAAAGGATAGAAAGGTATGGTTATGTAGAGGTTTCCAAGCCACCTAGAATGGCTCAGCTGCTATAAATAAACAGCCATTTCTTGTAGGACACCATCAAAATGGGTGGACGACGGGGTTCTGTTTAATGGGTGTCTACATGGTCAGGTGATAGCCAAAAGATGAAAAAGAATTTTATTCTGCCCAACACTACTGCAACATTGCTACAAAAGGTGATAGTCATTTTCGTTCTTCGTTCCGTCGTCGACCCTATCTATGTTTCTACGATGGCCCAAGAACACGAGCAAATGTGTCAGTAAATGCGGGATTCGTTATAGCAACTGTAAGTAGCCGTAGTCCAATGAGAAATGAGTCTAAACTAGCTGGTGGAAGTGGAGACAGTTGGGTTATGTCCGCTGGGCTTTCGAAGGCGGAAACTTCGGTTTTGCCTATTTCTGACTATCAAAGCGTAGTCTTTAAGAAAGGATCTTCCTCACCCAGTGCTAATAGCTAAGGCGAGAATCGCTGTACAAAGGCCTCTTAAATCGGTTCACAATAGGGGATTCCCCAATCAAGGGGGACGCCAACAAATAAAATAAAGGGGGTCGTTGCGCTTACCAACAGAGAGGCCCCTCCCCATCTATAGCAGGCAGGGATTAGATCGTGTCCGTTAGTCCGAGAGGTAGAATCAGTATTTGCATTCTTGCGTCCTGCTTCTTTAATAGTCGTCATCCCTACTAGTTACAGCTATTTAAACTTATCTTTTCTCCGATTTACACACAGAAGAGGAGCCCATGAAGCTATCCTTTCGCGAGAAAAGCCTTTTTTTATATTTTAACCATCCACTGAAGTTATGGTTCGCCCTTACTATAGAGACGGATAAGATTTGGGCCAGACAGAAGATACCAGGATTTCAAATTTCAAATCTAACCTTGAGTATTCCTTGCATTGCCTTGGTTTCTTTAAGTAGAACCCTGCAGATATCTTCTTGGTGCTTCATTCTTGGTGGTTTCAATACTGAGTAAAGCTTCTGTTGTTATGAAGAGGAAAATCATTAGAGTTAACAAGATACAGTATCACAATGCTGATAAGCTAAATTTGTATTGGGGATAGATGATTTCAGTTTACTTTGATGATTTCGAAATCTGCAAGTACATCAGACTTAAATTGATATGCACGAATTAGATTGAGTTCTACATCATCAACGTATAATTTTAGCACTCGTTCTTTTTCTTCTGGTGGGGTAGTTTCCCATACATCCACAACACGCATCATGATATCCCTGAAGAAAGCCATATACATATAAGCAGCAAACAAACGAATGCCAACAGTCCTAACTAGGCAAGTACCATTATTCCCAGATCCAACTTGTGAACAACGAAACCGTGCAACGGTATGTGCGTGTGCCTAGAGAACAAACCCTTAACTTTAACTTCACACATACAAAAACACCAAACAAACTCATTAAACTCGATGGAAAGATAGATATAAACTAAAAGTGAGATAACATGGGGAATCAATGGACCATCTTCTGTGGCATTTCTTACGAGGAATGTTTGAATTCTGCAAAAACCAAACTAGTGCAGTTAAGGAGATATGGTCAGTAGCTGCATCTATTATTACTATGATGGAACTGTGAAATTGAAATCTCCAGACTCAGCAGATTCTGGAGATTTCTTTCAGATTACCAAGTGAGACCCCAAACTTTGGTTTGTTGTGATGGAGCTTCAAGGGGTAATCCTAGGGCAGCAGGATATATGCAGAAACCATAGGAGACCATGTTTTTGCTAAGCCAGGAGGCCTGGGCAATGCTACTAAGTAACTTTCTGGCAGTTGTTAAATGGGCAGTGAGTTTTAGGGTCAGGAATCTGCTTATACATTCTGATTCAAAATCAGTTATCTCCTTTTTCTGCAAAGTGGAATAAGGTCTGTGCTGCATTGTGGCAATTTGCAGCAAAGAGTTTGTGCAGTGAAAAAAAATTTGATCAGTATGAAGGGTTTGTTTCAGGTTAAACTCTTCAATGCATATTCAAACCCTAACAGTTTACCATATATTTTGTCAGTGTAAGATAATAGCTTTGCAGGTTTTAGAAAAAGTAGAGACGGAATACCTGTGAGCAGAGATGACATGAACCATGATTTACAGCGCAGCAGAAGAAAAACTATTCGCTCGAAAACAACCAGAGAGACCTTAGCAAAAACTTCAACTGAATAGACGGCCGAGTTAAAGCATTCGAAGGATAAGATATGTGCTGATAATCGCACCCCTGACTACAGTTGAGATGTGCCAACCCACAGATAAAGAGACCCAAGAAAAATTGGTTGTTTAACTGAGTTGGAGCCATGGATAACATGGACTCGTTATCATGACTCAGTTCACCAGGCTTGAGTTGGAACTAGGGCACATCGACTCCACTGATGAAGCTAGCTAATCTTGGGGGTCTAATATGCAGAATGTTTCTTAATTTTAGGCGACGTGGGACTAAAAGGCTTCTCTCTTGCACGTGCCTTTGACAAGACTGGAGTGGAGCCATAATGGGCTAAAGATTGAGCTCTAACCCATACTTTTGGGCTTTTGACAAACCACTCCATTAAGTTTGCTTGGAACAATGTTCTGGAAGGATGAAGGATGAGAAGCAACATGATCAAATCCAGTCTGTCCCTGCCTGCTGTAATGCTCAATTGTTGAAATGCTAGCAGTGCTTATTGTAGCCAATTGCTCGGCAAGGAAGAGTATTTCATAAACGAGAGAAGTAGGTACCAAGTTGCAACTCCTGGAGCCAATACACGTCTTTCATAGGCTGGCTACATTGTCATTTCAATTCCCTCCATTTGTCTTGTCCAAATGCAGATAACCTCCCTATTAGGTGAGAATGACTAGGTGTATGGTGTGCCAATGCGTTAGTTGTTCCCAACTCGTGTCCACCCGCGTTGCCTTCTTTAGATTTTCAACCTTGGCTCCTATCTCCTTCTCTAATGCATAAATTAAAGACTCTTCTTTTTCTTCAGCACGGTATAGCTACCTTACAATGTCTTTTTTTCTTCCAGCATTCTCCATCTTCTGCATCATCCACTTCTTAATTTCTTTGCCTTCTCCTGAGCTTAGCAAATCTGCCATTAAGACTTGTATCTGTTTCAAAATTTCAGACAACACATATTAACAAACGACATGGAGTCATGGATCGCATTGCCACCACACATTATGTTTAATGGGTGTCTACATGGTCAGCTGATGGAGAGTCGACAACACTCATCACTGCAACAGTGCTACAATATAATATAGCTTACTATAGAGCTGGATAAGAGATGGGCCAGACAGAAGACAGGATTTCAAAGTTCAAATCTAACCTTGAGTATTCCTTGCATTGCTCTGGTTTCCTCAAGTAGAACTCCGCAGATATCTTCTTGGTGCTTCATTCTTTGTGGTTCAACGATTGAGTTAAGGTTCTGTTGTTATGAAGAGGAAAATCATTAGATTTAACAAGACAATGCTGATAAGCTAAAATTGTATTGGGGATAGATTTCAGTTTACTTTGATGATTTCGAAATCAGCAAGTATGTCGGACTTAAATCGATACGCAAGATTGTTCAGATTGAGTTCTACATCATCAACGTATAATTTTAGGACTTGGTCTTTTTCTTCTAGTGGGGTAGTTTCCCATGCATCCACAACCCGCATCATAATATCCCTGGAAAATGTACATATAAGCAGCAAACAAACGAATGCTAACAATCTTAACTAGCCAAGTAACATTATTCCCAAATCCAAGTGTTTCCTTAATATGAACAACGAAAACCGCGCAACGGTATGTACGTGTGCCTAGAGAAAGCTCAATAGGAAACCGTGCAACGGTATGTACGTGTGCCTAGAGAAAGCTCAATAGCCTTGCGTAAATCTGAACCAAAATTATTCCTTTCCAACAAATTATAAAAGCACTTACGCATTTCACTAAAAAGCACAGCAGTTAGTCTCAAATTCAAGTGCATACCTCAATGACTTCAAAAATAGCACTACAAAGAGCAAACCAATAACTTCAAGCATACAAAAACACCAAAAACTCGATAGAGAGATGGACATAAACTAAAAGTAAGATAATATGGAGAATCAATGGACCATCTTCTGTGGCATCGCAATTTTAGTTAGACAATATGGAGATGGCTATTGGCTAGGAGGTATGTTTCAGTTCATTAATCCCACTTCTTATGAGAAAATTTTGAATTCTGCAAAAGCTAAAACTAGTGCAGTTAAGGAGATTGGTCAGGAACTGTGGTTTCTTAGAAATAGAATCATATTTTTCCTAAAGTTACAAATTTCAAATGAGGGTTATGCATTATACTAGAGCGGATTCTGGAGATGTCTTTCAAAATTACCAAGTGAGACCAAACTTTGGTTTGTTGTGATGGAGCTTCAAGGGGTAATTCGGGGGCAGCAGGACATGGTTTTTTATGCAGAAGACATAGAGGAGACCATGATTTTGCTAAGTCAGGAGGACTGGCAGAAGTTATGGCAATGCTACTAAATTTCTGGCAGAAGTTATGGCAGTTGTTGAATTGTCAGTGAGTTTTGGGGTCAAAATCAAGGTCTGTGCTGCATTGAGCCATTTTGTAGCATAGAATTTGTGCAGAGAAATAATTCGATCAGTATGAAGGGTTGGAATTTAAACTTTTTAGTGCTATAATTGATTATCAAACCCTAACAAGATACCAATATTTCTTAATTTTTCTCAATGTAAGAAAGCTTTGCATGTTTTTGTTAACATGAAGAAATAGAAGAAACGGAACCAGAGACGCGCATACCTGTGAGCAGAGATGACATGAACCATGATTTATAGCGCAGAAGAAATGTCCTCTCACAGTCGAAAACAACAAGAGAGACCTGAAGACCTTGACAACCTTGGTTAATCCCCCTATTGTACTTTTGGAGTCTAGGGGTGTCCCCTATCAATGGGCAGAGTAGGGCCCAGACACTTTAACTCCTAAATTCCTTTCCTCTTTAGGGAATCCCATATGTTGCATGTCATGTCATTCCTACTGGCACAAATCCAATGTCAAACGATCAGGTGTGACAGAAGTGATAGTCTCAAACTATAATACTAATAGTAGAATTTGTATCCACAAAACAGGATTCACCCTATGCACACTTGGGTTGGGTAATGTGTCCGTGAATCCACATTTTCTCATGCTACTTATGTATCAGTCTGGCTCTCCGAAACACAGAGGGCAAAATTCAGCCAAAGAAGATCCGAGAATCCGTTAGATTAATCCGAGAACCCGACTGCAAACATAGGGTAATTCCTAAACTGGTTAGGTTATGCAGATGTTCTTCAGCTTTTCCCTACTGGATAAGCCCGGTACAAATTCACCATTAAGTATATAAGAAACGCTTTTTGGGAGGTTCCTACATATCACAAAAAGCACACAGAATATATGATCAGAAAGCTTGGCCCCCATATCAGTTAGGTCAATCATCTCAAGCTGGGTTGTTGCATACGCAATTTAAGCACAAACAACGATAAAAATGGGAAAAGGGAAAAGGGAAAATTTCAACTTCCACATTCAGCATCCTAAGACAGACACTATGATTAACCCATTTTACTCAAATTGCAGTAACCAAGCTGTAACTGAGGTTTACCAATGCATTATAGCATTTCTCAGTCAAATAACTAATGTTACTAATCAGCAAAAAACATAAAAAGAACGTTCTTTGAGAAAAACAATTTCATTTAGACCTCATGCACCCCAACTCGAAAGAGATGATATCCCTACAAAGCTTAAGTGATCATTAAATTCAGTAAAGATAATGATCTAGTACTTAGCCCATCAAGACTAATTTATTAACCTTGAACGAATTCGAGATCACTTATGGTCATATAAATACTTGAATCAACGGACTATCCCAGAAATGGCAGCATCTCGATGATATTGTTTCAAGAACGAGTCATGATAGGATTCTCACATGTTCCATGCTTGTTGCTCGCCACTACTGACTTGGCGAGCATCCAGAGGCCCTACATGTTCAGGATCGGATAGCCCATTGGGGTGACTGCTCAATCTGAGGGCCAACCCTCATCAGGTCGCCAGGGGCGAGCAACAACGCGTGGTTTTTAAACATTTTGTAAGAAAACGTAATAACATTCACCTCCTTGCATGAATTCTTGGTGCTCACCTCATGTATACCTGAACTAATAATTCAGCCTACTCTTGCTGTCCAAGAGGCAACATTATACTAGCAAGATGTTCAAATGATCTACCGAAAACTGAAACATTACAATCCTATAATTGAAATCATAATCGTTGCAAAAGAGCTGTACCCACTAACTTACCTCTTTACCTCTTTGACTCAATGACCTAGTTTATGAGCTATGAATAATAATAGAAAAATGTGAAGCTAACTTTTGACTTTTCGATTAAGCTGAAAAAACTACTTCATATGTAGCATTCCCCAAATTAGCACTATCCGGCTGATGGACTAATTTTGATTTCTCTAGGAACAATTCAGATATCTAGTGAATTGTTACTACTAGTATAGGGATGTCCTGGCTAGACTAGATACTGAGTTTGCATCAGGCTTTGTTTCTCCCCAGCTAGTTTGGGCTCTGAGCCTGTGTCAAAATCGAAAAATACAATTTAAAACCTAAAAAACACCTTTTCTCAGTCGAGTGTGGGTACCAGTTTGGATGTATTTTGCTACTGTAATTCACAACGGGTAACTGGGAAAACAGAGGACTTGGCATTTTAGCTGCCCGGATGTTGGATTGCCAAATAAACAAATAGAGAAGATATTAGGAACCGATGCCAACTTAAAATTTGTGAAACTGGGACTCTTTGAACTCTAAAGTTTTGCAACAAACACAAACACTGTAGTTAGACTACACAATGAACGAATTCGAGATCACTTACAGTCCTATAATAGTTAGATACTTAAATCAACGGACTATCCCTGAAATGGCAGCATCTCGATGATATTGTTTTAAGAACGAGTCATGATAGGGTGCTCACGTTTTCCATGCTTGTTGCTCGCCACTACTGACTTGGCGAGCATCCAGAGGCTCTACATCTCCAGGATTGGATAGCCCATTGGGGTGAATGCTCAATCTGAGGGCCAACCCTCATCAGGTCGCCAGGGGCGAGCAACAACGCATGGTTTTTAACATTTGTAAGAAAACGTAATAACATTCACCTCCTTGCATGAATTCTTGCTGCTCAACTCATGTATACCTGAACTAATAATTCAGCCTACTCTTACTGCCCAAGACGAAACATTATACTAGCAAGATGTTCAAATGATCTACCGAAAACTGAAACATTACAATCCTATAATCAAAACCATAATCGTCGCAAAAGAGCTGTACCCACTAACTTGCCTCTCTAGCAAACTAAAAGAAGACCTACACACATCACCATAAACAATTCAAAAAAAATTCACAAGGGGAGATGCCAAGACTCAAAATGCTATTTCCTTGTTTTTGACCAACTAAAACAGCAATACCTGAAATGGGGGCACCTTTAGCAAACCCATAGACTAAAAAATAAGTTATTTACGTAGTCTATGCAATAACAAATAAAGCAGGTCACCGGATCAGGTTGATCTCAATATGCAGCCCACATGGGGGGCCAACTGTTCCAGTCCCCAAGTGTGTGTGCAATGTTTTCAGAATTACATGTACGAATCACAAATGTCTCAATACCTAACTATTCATGATTGATCCTATGAGTGGAATTTCTAGGAATGATAATTTCTAAAGCAAATAAGAACCATTCATCAAAATTGAGGAATTGGAGTATAAAGAATTGCTTACTTGTGGCAAAGCCGAACTTTTTTGCAATTGTTGCGAACCCAACAAAGGTTGTATGAATGTTGCAGGTGTACCATTATTGAAATCTTCTTTGACCACCATGCTGTAAAGAAATGGCAACAAACTTAGGTCTCAAGAAGAAGAAAAAGTGATACTTTTTGAGTTCCAATCATGCTGAAAACTCATATGATAAAAATGATTGAAAATAACAAAATCATTCACCCAATTTACACAATCGAAGTAAAAAAAAAAAAGCAAGTAATAACCAAGATCAGATCTAAACAAAGGAAAGGTTTGTTTGTCAATTGAAACCAACCTTTCTGGTTTCAAAATCTTCATTCTAAAAATAAAGAGAAAACAAGAGAAAAACTGAAAGAGTGAAAATGAGTGTGAGAGTGAGACCATTTCTGTGAGTGATGTATTTCTTGGTCGAAATGACACGTGTTGAGATTACAGTGTTGAGTATTACCATGTGGAAAAAATGGTGGACATGACAAGTGCATTGAGGCCTCGGAAGTACCAATGCCTGCTTGGCCTCATGAATGTGACATTGCTAGTCCATCAAATGAAGGTTCCCGTCCGAGTTTGCCAAGGTGAAAAAGCCGTTCCAAATGCACATGAACTGACTCAATTTAATAGTGTGTTTGTTTTTGCTAGGTTGGATGAATCAGATGTCAGATTGTTTGTTTTTTCTATTGACTCAGATCTGACTCAATATCTGACTCAAACTTAACCCCTTAACTCGCGTAAAATGATATAAACATTCCAATAAACTAATTCAGCTGAGTCAGGTCTGACTTAAAAAACAAAAACATTTAGAATAATTGAGTCGGATCCATATGAATCGGGTAATTTTAGTCAGATCCAGACAAATCAGATCAGGGGAAAAAATTGATGCAAGTTAGAGAAGATGTATGAAATGGTATGATTGGGAGCCTCTTCTTCGTTGAGTTTACCATTGCCCGACAAATTCCACTGGTCATTATCAGTAAAAAGTGGTAAATGTTATGCAATGGTTTAAACAGTAAATGTTACGCGACGAACTAAGAAATTTTTTGGGCAACAAGGACCTGCAATATGCCATGTATGCCCTAGCCTAAGGACCTTTCCAATGGGGAGTTGAAAATGGGGTGGTTTGCCATCCTAGGTAGACCACCAAAGCCAATGCCACTATGGGAACCACTGGAAATCCCATCGGTCGATGGTTCTTCCATCAGTGTCGATGAAAATGCATCGACCGATGGAAATTCCATCGTCGATCTTATTTCCACCCGTGTCGATGAAAAAACCATCGATCAACGTCTACATTTTCAAACAATGGATTTTCCCTTGTCTATATATTGAGGTAATTTTTGATTCAAAATTCACACTAATAGTTTTCACTTTTTTGTATGCTCTTCTGCAAGTTTGTCAAAGCGTGAATCGCAAAGTGAATCGTTTTTCATTTTTCATAAATCGAATCGGGTGCTGAAGCCTGAATCGTAGATTCATGGTTGATTTTTTTAATATTTATTTAATATATAAGATCAAATATTTTGGCCATGTAAACATACAAGAAATGCAATTACTAAGTTATTTTTTTTTATATTTATAACCTTCTGATACTTAACTTGGGTTAGTCTGAGTCCACCTTGGTTTATAGAAGGACAGATGGTTCAATCCCGTATAAGGAACCCACGCGTTACAATCATGATATTTTTCTTAACGACAACCAGGAACAAGTTCTCCTTCTTCCTTTACTGTTAAAAAAAAACAAGTTCTCCTTCTTCCTTTTTCTTGGGGATAGAAAACAGTTCTCGACTATTTCTCTTCCCTATCGATGATATTGATGATCCAAGGTGGTGTCTATTATTATTATGGATGGAGATGAAAAATTGATGATTCAGATAATTTGATGGTACCGTCCATATCTGTTGGGGCTTAACGGATGATAGTTATGGTCACATGTTGCATAACGATGAAGAATCGAAGCTACTAAACTATTTTAGTGAGATTTGCAGGTAAAGAAACGGCAAAGAAGAATTGGTTGTGAGAGATTCACCACGTACGGAAATTGAATAATTTGGGATTGTGGATAAAAAAAAATTCTTTGAATCAAAGTAGATCTGTAGCATTTGAGAACTATGGGAGAAATTAATGAAACATGAGAAATCTTCGGTGACTATACAAATGAAATTATGTCTTATGGTGATAACAGAATTGATACATCTATTCCTATAGTTGCAGTCTGCCATTAACAAGAAACCCAAGCTTCTAAACTTTCATTAGAAAAATGTAAGGAATTTTTTTTTGTAAATCATCGATTCAAGTCGAATCTGCGATTCAGAAAATGAAAAACACGATTCAGCTGCTAAACCGATTCAACAGTACGAGTCGTGACGTTTCGTATTTTAGTGGCTCGAATTGTACGAGCTGAATCGTGAATCGTACGATTCTGATTTCCTTGCTCTTCTGCTCTATTTTCTTATTCTCTTCTGCTCTTTTTTTTTTACTCTCTTCTAATCAAAAAAATGAGAGAAGTTGCTAATTTTCTTGATTGGTTTGGAGTTGTTAGAGAAGCAGTTGTTAGCAAAATTTGTGAGAGATACGAATAAATAAAGGATAAAAAAAAACAGAGAAGAATTCAAGTTTTGGAAATTAACGAGGTGAAGCTTCCAGCTAGAAGGCAAAGAAGGGTTCAAGCAAAAGGCAAAGAAAATTTGAAAGTTCAACCAAAAGGAAATTTGAAAGTTGTTCAAACTGGTAAAAATCCAGGAAAATCGTACAAAGAACGCATCAAATGGAAGTTGCTTCGGTTGAAAAAGTTCAATAAGGGTTCAAAGATAGTGAGAGAGGAACAAACTGAAATTCCATAAGAAGATAAACCAGTGTTAGAAGATAGTCCGATATTTTTCGCAAAGTCAATTTAAATGGTTTAAATGATGTGAAAAAAAGGCAGGCGCAATATTGTAAATTATTTAAATATTTAGTAAATAAACTATATTTTATGATCTATTTGACTGCCTAATATCTTTAATCCACAGTATTTTCATTCCTATGGGGAGTTGTAAAAAGGGTTGTCTGCTAGCCTAGGCGGACTAGCAAACTGGTTTCCTATAGGCCCTAGACTTGCAAAATACCCTTTCCTAGCCTAAGGCCCTTTCCTATAGGGACTAGCAAACCGGTTTTCTATGGACTAAGTCTCGCAAAAAATATTATTTTCTACTATTCGTAGGAAAGGGCCTTAGGTAAGGCCCTTTATTTAATACTGTCTTCTACAAACTCTTATTTATTTTCTCAAGCCACATAACGGTTTGTGATAAAAGTCTTGAGAACACAGTAATGTCGTTCGTACTTGAAGTTCTTTCATTTCCATCCTTGCCATTCCTTCAAAGTCCTAGCCACAATTTCCTCATTTGTATCTTCCTTAAATCGACCTTTGATCAATCTCCACAAGTGCGTAAATTCATCGACTCTTTGGTGAATTTTTCTCCATCGCGACCCAATGCATTCAGATCTCGTGCAACTTGGGCAGTAGGAGTTTCAATAGTGACTCATTCACACCAACAAGATTTCGTTTTATATCACTTAGGGACGAATAGTAAATTATATAGTTTCTACAAAGACATAAATATTCATCGATCCTACGTAAATTTAAGACGTGGTTTAGGTGCATCTGATAATAAGTCTAGAGGATTTGCATGTCGTTTCTGAAACTTAGATGACGAAGAATAAGAAGTTGTAGTAGATTTGCATGTTGTAGAGGATTTGCATCGCTTAGTAGTTAGTACTGGTTTAGGAGGAGAATTATACCATTTCTTAAATGGAGGAGAAGATGTAGATGAAGGTTCGGTGAAGTAGTAGTTATTGATTAACTTCTCATTTATGTGACGATATTTGGGAGATGTTGGAGGAGTATCGAGTAAAACAAAGTTTGGTATTATATGAGGAGAATCCGATGACTGAGTGGCATGGGAAGACGATGATGAATTTTGATTTGGTTCACGCTGACTTAAATATATCAGTATCTCATCTATGGATCGAGTAGGAGGAGTAGAACTTGCCGAAGAGTTTCTTTTTTGTTTCTTTTAAGATAAACTTAATAGTATTTCATCAATAGATCGAGATGACGGAGTAGAAGATGAAAGATTGGACATTACGAAGAAAAAAATAGAGGAATTCAGATGAAATTGAGAGAAGATATGAGAAAAATCGAGAGAAGGTGCGAGTAAAATGAGAACATGTTTGAGTTTATATAGGAGTTGAAATAAGACCCGTTGGATTAAAATTATATATCAATGGAATTTCCATCGTTCTCGATGGAAAAAGGGTCGCTCGACGAAAATTCCATCGGCCCTTTTCCATCTCGCATGGCAAAGTTGCATTTCTGCAACTTTAATTGCCATGCCATTTTGTCACTATACTAGATCCATAGTGGACCAAAATAACCAAATATTGCACTTTGGTTATCCCATAGGAAAGGGCCTAAGAAATTCCATTTGTATGTAAAGCTTATGTGATTAATTAGGGACATGGATAAGAGAAATGCCCACAAAGCAAAGCAATGCAACAATGCCCACTGAAGAAAAAGAAACAACAATACTCTAAAGTCCAAAGTTGTCAAGTATGCAAACAATAATAATTGTATCACCAATAGAATTCAACATTACATTCTATATCAACATAACCTTAAATTAGCTATTTAAACTTACCTAATCAGTTTCCATGTCTTTTTCTACCAGATAACTATCAAGCACCTATATCCTATAGGGTTCAAATCACATGACGGATCACACGAAGTAAAGAACGCTCAACAAATATTGTGAAGCAGCAAATCAACAACATCAAAGGACGGGAATAAGATGAACAACTCCAGTATCCAAAAATAGCCTGAACGAAATCCATCATAACGAGCCCCCAGAACATATCACTTATTGCAATGGAAAAAGAACATAGAATGTAGCAGATCTTGAGCCTCATCCTTTGCTCTGCCAGCTCAAACACTATCAATCATGTGAAAAATCTCCTCATACGAAACACACATAGGCAGGAAGAAGTATAAAAATTAGTGCTGCAAATCCTCTCAAAATCATCAATTGCTTGTTATCACTTTCTAAACGACAGCTTGGTGACAAGTGGATAAGCTTGGAAGGGCCAGAAATGACAAACACAGGTATCATTGCTGCAACAAGAACAATAGATAACTGCAAGAGAGTAAACATTGAATCCGAATGCAAGAATACTTTATATTTTTTACAAGTAAAACTATTACTAGGCATATTAAAGATGCGATAACGATTTTTTTTTTAATTGTGATTGAAAACGGTTTTTTGTATAATTTTGTTTTTTTTGTGATTTGAAAAAACAAATACGTGGTAACAACCCAAAAAATTACTTATCTTTATCAAACTATTATGGATAAGTATTTTATTACATCACAAACTTTAGTGTAACAAGATCCATATTTCTCCAATGTAATGTCGACTTGCTAAAGCATTGCTCGGTTGAACCCATTGATGTTGCTATCTCAAGTCAGTTGTCAAGTTTAGTTGACCAAAACAAAATCCTTGATAAGTCTACTCTACAACTCACACTAGGATAGATTTAGGAATCCGAGACGAAGACCATTGAAGATAAAAGACCGGAGCTTACATACTTGATTAAACATATCGTCCTCACTAAAGGTTAGAAAGGTTTTCCTTTTATGTTTCGTATTTACCATTCTATCATGAAAATAGTCTATGATGTTGTTTATGTGATCCGAAGGGTTATAAATATTATTTCTCTTAAGCATCTAAGTCATTTCATGACCAATGCTCAAGTAGAATGTGGAATATTGAGTTAGCTCTTAGATTGCATGAACAACATACGGGTTCATGTACGCGTTCATAACTTGAACTGTGTTTCTATTAGAGCTTGAGTACTTTGTATGTACGGGTTCACGTACGCGTACATGAGAACTCAAGAAGTTCTTGAACTCCACAAATTGTTCTATGTACGCGTACATATAAACCATGGAAAGAACATGCCAACAACATACGCGTTCATGTGTTGACGTTCTTGCCTATTGTGTTTAGTTTCTTGCAAGCTTTCACAATATGGCCCATGGAACTCATGTCCACAATTTACTTTGGGTTCGTATACTTGTGTATGGACTCCATAGCATGGCCAAACTTGTTTGAGCCATAGCCAATCCTTCTTGATCAAGGCGAGTCTTCTCACAACCTTAAGGTTTCGACTAACGGGTTAGAAGAAGATTGAGTTGGACCTCAATACATCCTATGGACTTTTATAAGTTCAGAAACTTGCTTGAGCCTCACTCAAGGTTGCTTAACTTTAAAGAAAAGCCTCCCTTCATGGTCACTATGAATAAATGACCTTCTGCAAGATACAACTTCAATCCTCTACACATCTGTGTATCCTTGCATAAAGGTTGGTCGTCATCTCGAAGTCCTTTGGACTAAGACTATTGAAAGATTTCAATTGAGGATCGTGAAGCACATGTCAGAAGTTAAATTCATGCTCCTGTATCTTGGGCCGATTGAATTATTTCAATCTTATCACGACCAAGATTTGATAGAAACTTCGTACGGTAGATCTGGAATCGTAAACCCCGGAAGTTCCATAACGCATATTCACGAACTAGGTTTAATACTAAGTTCGTCAAGCGTTATGAGGTAAAACTGTCTAGGCTAGATCAATAAGCCCTATTCAGTAAAACTGATTTCCATTAACATTGACTTTAAGTCTAAAGGAAATCACAATCATATTCTTGTTTTTAAGAGAGTACTTTTAGGCGTCCTGTTAGAGGCAGGGTAGCGCTAGTCTTCACGAAGTGAAGTGGAGAAACTCTTAGGACTGTAAAGGACGTCAGCTAGGGGAATCAAGTACGTAGGTTTCTGCGGGAGCCAAGAGATGTAGGAAAACATTGGTAGCTGAATTGCTTGTAAGGTTAATTCAGTCTCGATACATTCCAGTCCTGAGAGTAGGCTAGCGTTTTTATTCGCTTAATACTGAGGGTGTTCACATCTGGACGATTGTGAGTGTAGAAAATACTATCGCCGAATAAACCCATCCTAACGACGAAGTTGTAGAGATATGAAACAAGTGAAATGCATTGAATCACTTAAGGAGTGTTGTTAAGGATATAAGGATGAGAAAAAGAGAGAGCAACAAGAATCACCGAGTAAAGCGTAGCGAGTACCCTTAGAACGAGGGAAGTTCGTTGGGTTAGGTGAGAAGCAGTTGAGAAGTAGTTGAGCAGTGGTTGAGCATTTAAGGATAGTCAGAACGGATCTATTATCAGAGTTGACTGGTTGACTCAGTGGGATCATCGTCAGTTATTCTTATCCGCAAGAGAAGAGCATCGCCGAAGTCTTAGCGTCATCGCCGAGACCACAAAAAGTCACGGGTGGCGAGAGAAGACAAATAGTGTCAGAGAAGGTCGCTTTCCATGTTAGCTGTAATCCATTGTAATTCCTCCCTATATAAGGTGAGATAGATCCCTTAGAGAAGGGGTTGGTGTAAATTTGGTCTGGCTTAGAGAGAGGAAAAGTGAATTGTTTCCTTGCTCTCTCTAATCCAGTACTGAGCGTGTACTAAAGAAGAATTAGTGTAAAAGAGTGAATCTAGTGAAGGTAAGAGATGTAACCATTCTTCATATAGTACAATCCCTTGGATGTAAGCCTCAAAGCATGAGGAAGAACCAAGTATCTCGCTGTCAAGTATCTCTAACTCTAATCTCTTGTTGTTTTGATATGATGTGTGCTTGGGTATGAAGTAGTATGATAATTAATGGGTGTACAGTCAAAGATCCAACCTTGGGATTTTTGACTGTTACATTTTGGCGCTAGAAAAGGTTTTGAACTTGATTTTCCTTAGTTTTTGATGTTGTTTGCTCAAGTTTCACCATGATTTTGTACAAAAATGGTCTGTTCTGGTAGTAGAGATGTTGTTTCTTTGGATATTTTCACATGATAGTGCTATTTTTGGAAAGTTCTGAGTCCCAATATTAGCAAAAAGTTATTTTTAGTATGGTCTTCTGTTCTCAGCGAGTCTTTCTCCAGAAATAGTTTTATTTATAGTAATTGCTTATTCTGAAGCTGCAAGTATGGCTGGTATCTCGGCCAACTTTACTAGCAAGGCTTAGTACCATGTTTATCAGAGGTCACCACTGTATATGTTTGGTTTAATGTGCTATAATCGCTGGTGTTTTATTACAAAAGTAGGTATTTTAGGATCGTTTTTTAGCATAATCATTTCGGCTCCATAAATAAATTAAAAAAAAAAATCGTCGTACAGATTATTTGATTCATAAAGAGCTGGTTTTTCAAAATATTCATGTTTTTAGGCCTTGAAGAACTTTTAGATGTTCCTCAATAGTCCTTCCATACCTAACTTAGATCACATGTTTAACATAATACAATGTTGTTGCCATTCTTTGTCTTCTACTAGTTCGTACTTTTAAAAGATTTCCAACTACCTCCACTAACTTATGGGTTTTCTATAACAGTGATATCAGCGTAATATTGCTTAAGAGTGCATTTGTCTTGTCCCACAAATTTTCGGCGAATGGCGTCAAAGAGCAAAGGCAATCAGCAGAAACCACCGACGAAAGACTTGAACTTGGCGAGTGTTGCTCAGGATTTTACTTAGAAGTAAAGGAACGGGTATGCCACCACCAGGGGGAGCGGGTACTTCTCCTGTCAACAGCGAAGCGTTGGAGCAGCCACGCATCCAACAGCCACGCATTCCAGACACAATGGAGGTGGAGGACGTGACTGAACAAGATGAGCTAGAAGCGATGGGAGAAACAAACGGTATCACGCAGCGACAGGGTAAAGGATTTGATACGAATGTTGTTGTCGAAAAACTCCAAGAGACACGCTACAGTCAACGGAAACACCGACGATCAGGGTACTATCGCAGCGGGAATTCAGAAAACAATCGGCGAAACACAGGAAAGGCCGATCCTTCTTCAAGGAGAAAATGCGGATTCTAACAGTGCCACGGACACTATATTGCAAAAGATCATAGAAATGAACGCCCAGAACCAAGAACAGATGCAACTTCAAATGAAATTACAGATGGAAATGATGCTGCAAGGTAACAGAGAGATAATGGAGGAAAATAGAAAACTTTTTTTATCTAGCAGCAGCAGGAGTCGCCCATCACAATCACAACCAACTATTCACTCTAGAAAAATAGGTCTGCTACAACGGCGAAGAAGGACTCAGGGAGTGTTAGGCCTGAGAACCAGAAGAAAGCCGCTGAAGGATCAAGCGACAATGAAAAAAAAGATGGACTAAATGATGTGGTGAGAGGGCAGCTACGGCAGTTACGTAAGCAGGTGGAAAATCTTAAAGGATCGTCAAAGGATACCAAGTTGGCGAAGGCAATCGCGGAGGCTAAGAAAACGCCATTTCGTCAAAACATTCTAACTGATCATGTATCAAGGAGGTTTTCGGTGCCAACTTTCACGTCAATCTTTGATGGAACATGAGATCCATCTCAGCATCTGAAGGTTTACAAGAGGGATATGGCGGCATGAACTACTTGGGATAATATAATGTGTAAATCGTCTCCTGCATCTCTCAAGGAGGAAGCTTTGTCATGGTTTGATGGTTTGGAGGAAAATTCAATAGGGAGGTTCAAAGATCTACAAGCTTTGTTCTTGTTAACATACATTCACAACAATCGTCAAAGACCTGGGGTTGAAAAGTTATTCGCCGACAAGAAAAGGCATGGCGAAAGCTGTAAGAACCAAACGGAAAGATGGAGAAAACTCTGTAGCGAAGTTGGTCCAGGAGTATCTGACAAAGATAAGATACGGGCGTATATCAGTAGTATGGAATCTTCAGACCCAATCTTTAAAGCCTTGTACCGAGATACGCCGAAAGACATGAAAACATTGCGTATTAAGCAAAATGAGTTTATGGCTTATGAGGAGATTCAGCAAGAAGAGTTGCAGCAAAAGAAGGAAAGGGCGAAACAAATTCATTCTATCAACAGTTATTCGCCAGAGGAGCAAGAGGAAATAAAGAGGGAATGGTTGAGATTAGAACATCATCGATTGATAAAGGCTCCATCGTCGATAGTGGTGGCTCCCAAGGTTGAGCAAAGGAAGCCGCAGCAGCAGTCTAATGGCAATCAGCAATGGAATTCGACCAAGCGGGATAATTATGAAGGCAGGCAAGACAATAGGGGAAGAAATGACGGAGGAAATGGACGAGATACTCGGCAACCAGGTGACAAGAGGCATAATGGGGGTAATAAGAACTTCGGCGAAAGAAAGCCATACCAGCAGGATTTCCAAGATGCTACTCTTCCGAAACTTCGTGTCTCGTATACTGATGCTTGGGGGCAGATTGAGAGCTCGCATTGCAGAGATGAAATTCGTTATCCTTACAACAGAGGAAACCCTAAATTTCCTCCAACTAACACTAATGTTTATTGTCAATGCCATCAATTCCATTGTCATTCTACTGAAAATTGTGTAGGGGTCCAGCGTGAAGTCCACAGATTCATCCGACAAGGGAAATTTCAAGAGTTTCTTGAGTTGCCACCATCGCCACCAGTGACACCAATGATGGTGCAACCAATCCAGGCTGTCCCTTTGCCAGACGTCTTCCAAGTGACTGTTGAGCGAGATTTGGAGGTATTGAACTGTTTCTCTATCGTGCATTCAAAGATCACCAGAGATGATTTCCACAGCAAAGCGAGACAAATCAGGAAAATAAATTTGTAGTGTGGTTGTCAAGCCAACACCTCAGAAGGAGTGGATGAAAGTTCCTGTGTGTTTTTCGGCGGAAGAAGTTCCAAAGGAGGGGCGAAGTCACAATGACCCTTTGGTGCTGACTATCCAGATTGGGAAGTATAATGTTCTTAGGGTACTCGTGGACCCGGGGAGTTCTGTGGACATCCTTTTCAATTCTGCATATCAGGCTATGCAATTTAAAGACCCGCTGTTAGCTTTGGTACAGTCGAAATACAACATTTATGGATTTAATGGGATTGCATCTAAGCCTAAAGGCGAAGTCACGCTCAAGGTGGTCACATGTAAGGAGCTAGCGCTAGACACCACCTTTTGTGTTGTGGATGTGGATTCACCGTATGCAGCCATCCTGGGGAGACCTTGGTTGCACAGTCTGGAGGGAGTTCCATCTACCTATCATCAGCGCCTGAGGTTCCCAACTCCTAAGGGAATCGCCGAATTTGTGGGAGATCCCGCCGAAGCCAAAGCTTGTAATATCGCTGATGTAGAGATGCGCGAAAATAGGAAGGCGAGGCTAAACGAAAAGAAGAGGCAAGGAAAGGAAATTGAAAAAAAAAACAAGAAATCAAAAGCTTTATCGCCAATCCTTCACAGTATGTTCATTCGGCGCAAGGAGAGACTTCGGGGAAAGCGACTGCAACGCCTTTATAGCAATAAAAGAACCTTCGCCGATGGGAGAACAAGAGCTGAATTTTACCGCAATAGAGCCTACAAGAGGCATAAACATTGGCGAATAAGGGAACCTAAAGGTGGTAAAAGTCGGCACACTATTGTCAGAAGAAGAGTCAGCACAGTTGGAAGCTTTGTTAAGAGAATATGTGGATGTCTTCGCCAGCTGGGGTATGAATGAAATGCCAGGAATTGATCCAGATATATCATGCCATAAATTGGACATCGACCCAAAATCCAAACCATTCAAGCAGCGAATACGCAAGTTAGCTCCAGCATATAAAGAGGCGGTGGAAGCTGAAATTGATAAAATGAGAGCATCTGGTATTATTAGACCAGTTCATTACCCTGAATGGATATCGAATATGGTGCTGGTACCTAAGAAGAATAAGGGCGTAAGAATATGCATTGACTTCAGCGACCTTAACAGAGCGTGTCCCAAAAACAGTTTTCCTCTACCAAGCATTGATCAGACAGTAGACGCTACTTCTGGTCATGAACTTCTGTCCTTCATGGACGGTTACTCCGGGTATAACCAGATACCTTTGGCGGTGGAGGACCAGCGGCACACGGCTTTCTTTACAACGAAGGGTTATTTTGCTATACTTGGATGCCCTTTGGGTTGAAGAACTCCGGGGCCACTTACCAAGAGATGACCGAGAAGATGTTTGAAAAATGGATTGGGAAAACCATGGAGGTTTACGTGGATGATATGTTGGTGAAGAGTAGGAAAAAACAGACTCATGTGCAAGACCTGAAGGAAATATTCGATCACATGTGACTTATTAAGTTAAAGATAAACCCGGCGAAATGTGTTTTTGGAGTTACTTCGGGAAAATTCCTGGGGTATGTTGTTACAAAGAATGGGGTTGAAGAAGATCAGGCGAAAATCCAAGCCATCATGGATGTGCCCTCTCCGGCAACAGTGAAAGATATTCAGCGACTTAATGGAACTCTGGCATCACTCAATAGGTTTATCTCACGATTTTCGGACAAATGCAAGCTTTTCTTCAACATGTTGAAGAAGGGAGAAAAATTCACTTGGACAGACAATCACGAGGCCGCATTTCAGGGGATCAAAAGATATCTCGCTACGCTACCAGCTATCTAACCACCAGAACCGGGCGAGGAGCTAAGAGTCTATCTCGCTGCAACTCCAGGAGCCATCTGCGCGGTATTGGTAAGAACGAAAGGGGGAGAGACGCCGATCTATTAAATTAGTAGGACTCTACAAGGAGCTGAGAATAACTATACAAAGCTTCAACATCTAATTTTGGCATTGGCTTTCGCATCTCAGCGACTTCGTCGGTACTTCCATGCTCACCTTATTACAGTTTTGACCAAGACACCAATTGAATCTATCTTGCATAGCTCTCAGAGAGTGGGGAGAATCGCCAAATGGAATACTGAGATTGAACAGTTCGGCGTAAAGTACGATATACGCACAGCTCAGCGGTCTCAAGTTATCGCTGATTTCCTCGCAGATTTCCCAATTGAAGAGGAAAAAGAGGTGGAAGACATGCCATTTATGCAGGACGACACCGATAGCGGGGTACCTGATTTATTACACAGAAGTCAAGAAGGATGGGAAGTATATGTTGATGGATCAGCAAATAGAGAGGGCAAAGGAATCAGAATAGTATTCACCTTGCCGAAAGGAGCAAGGATAGTCCATTCGCTGAGATTAGAATTCTCGGCGACTAATAATGAGGAAGAATATGAGGCGGTGATACATGCTATGCGGCTGCTCATAGAAATGGGTATAAGTGATGTCAGACTCACCAGTGACTCGCAGTTAGTAGTCAGACAAATCTCAGGGCGATACCAAACAGTGGACCCTTCCTTACAGAAATATCTGAAACTTGTTAGGGAGTACATCCAACAAATTCCTAGTATCAAGTTTAGACATATATGTAGGAAGGATAATAGGCATGCCGATGCCCTTGCATTCATCTCATCAATGATGACGGACCCAGAAATTACCTCTATAGCGATTGAACGAGTACAGCAGTCTTCAATTGATGAACGAGAACAAAGAGAGGTATTGGCAATGGACACGGAGGACTCGGCGGAGACAGAATTGGCGAACACCTATAAGGTATTATCTTTATCGCTTTACCACTCCAGCAAATAAGACGTTGGCACACCAAGTAATTAGCAGATCGGTGAACTATGAGCTCAGAGAGGGAATATTGTATCGAAGATCATTTTCAGGACCACTCCTAAGATGTGTAACAAGAGAAGAAGGAAAGAAATTGCTAGAAGTAATACACGAGGGAGACTGTGGAAATCATAGTGGACAACGTGCATTAGCTTTAAAAGTGAGAATGCAAGGATATTATTGGTCGTGGATGAACAGCGATGCTAAGGAGTATACATGTCGATGCAGACAATGTCAAATAAATGGAAAAATGATAAAAGCACCAGCGACATATTTAAATTCAGTTCTCAGCCCCTGGCCCTTCGCTAAGTGGGGGGTAGATATCATAGGTCCATTTTCCACAGGATCAGGGCAGAGAAAGTATATCATCATGGCTACAGATTATTTCACTAAATGGTGTGAAGTGAAGGCCTTGAGGACAAAATCAGGGCAAGAAGTGTTCACATTCATATTTTGTAGATTTGGCGTACCAGCGGAAATTTGCACAGACTACGGGAAAGAGCTTGTTGGTGATAATATCAGGGATCTACTAGCCACATATGGTGTTAAGTTGGGAAAATCAACTCCTCTGTACCCACAGAGTAACGGGCAGGCGGAGGCAACTAACAAAACTATTGGAATGGGCCTGAAGAAGCGAGTGCAAGTACATGGAAAGACGTGGTGCGAGCACCTTCATAACGTCCCATGGTCATACAAGACAACAGTCAGAGAGGCAACATGCGCATCTCCTTTTGTTCTTACTTTTGGTGCAGAAGCGGTATTGCCGTCAGAAGTCATCCTTCCTACAACAAAACGAGAAGCATGGGAAAAGAATTTGAACACCGATCTGATTTTGGCCAAGCTGGATGATATAGAAGAACATCGGATAATTGCATTGACCCATATGGAAAATTACCATCGTCGACTATCCAGGGAATACAACAAGAGGGTAATTCCAAGGGAATACCAGCCGGGCGATTTGGTATTGCGAGAAATACCACCCTCCCAGCGGTTGGCTTTAGAAAGTTGTTGCCAGTATGGGAAGGTCCTTACATCATCAAGAGAGAGCCGGAGCGTATATATTGATAGACGGGCATGGCAAGGAGTTGGAGCACCCTTGGAATGCTAAGTTTATCAAGAGATATTATCATTGAGTCAATGATGTAAAAACTCTGAAGTCTTGGGCGGGCATAATACCCAAGAAATCTTATTATCTTATGTAAACAAATAGCGAATAAGATTCGGGGACGTAGGTTTGCTATCATGCGCCGAACCCCGTTAACAACCCATTGTGTCATTTACATTTTCGCCGGAATACTTTTCCTAACATGACAAAATGCGCTAACAAGAGCAAATAAATCTTGACCACAAAGGTCTAGCTGAGGCAACATGCCTTAGACTCAAGAAAAAACTCAAAGAGCAAACAGCTCTTGACCAAAAAGGTCTTACTGAGGCAAATTTCCATGGCTAAAAATCCCTTAAGAACTAACAAGTTCATAAAAAAAAAACCTGATCAGGTCACACAAAAATAGCCAAGTGCTAACTAATGAGGCAAAATGCCATGACTAAAAAGTCGATAAGAGCTAATAGCTTTCAACATAAAGGGTTTGATTTCGCTAAGGGATGAACCTTGACCTATCCTCTTCAAATGACGGAGCTATGGGTAACATATAGTATGATTCGTTGTAAAACCTATCACGTTACTTGTTGATCTATAAGGTTTGGCAGAAAAATATAAGACCCCTGGAGACTGGCTATATGCCACTATCTTGGTTAAACAAATACTTATAATAAGATCGCCGACGGGCACAAGTAGCATAGCGAAAGGAGTACGAATTTGCTAGCCGGTAACCATACGACATACCATTTGAATGATAGATCAACAAAGGGTTAGGAAAACATTCCTTAGAACGAAAAAAGAAATAAAATTAACTTTTCAATAGACAAAGCAAAAGGATATTACAGAGATTGTTTTTGAAATGAGAGCATAAACTTCTCCTTTATCGGCGAAATAAAGTAAAAAGTGAAGTTACATTAAGATAAAAATTGAGGCAGACCCTAAGTTCACTCGGCGTCACCCTCTCGGCTTTAGATTTCGCTTTGGTTCTTGGAACCATTGTTTGGAACCTGGCGTTCTTCTGTTTCTTCGCCTAGCGGTTGTTCGCCACTCTGTTATTCTTCTTCTTCTTTTTCTTCTTCTTCTTCTTCTTCTGTTTCCTCCTCTTCCTCCTCTTTTTCTTCTTCTTCTGAGTGTTCCTCTTCTTCCTGTTCCTCCTCTTCGCCGGACTCGTCACCCTCATCACTAACGGCGACCTGCTGAGGAGGGGCCCTCTTGCGAATAAGGTACTTCTCAGGAATCTCAAGTCCTCGCTGAGGGAAGTCTTCGTACACAAAATTCTAAACAGCGAAGAAAGCAACTTTGAGTAGTTGCCTGTCATGCTTCTCCTATTGGGCTGCTAATTTCTTCTCAGACAGATTCAAGTTATTCTGAAGGCGATCGCGAAGTTCCCCGATATAAGTAACCTTACCATCCAAATCCTGGATCTTTTTTCACAGTGTTGGTGCTCTAGAAGTTGGTTATTCAAATTGGAGATGGTAATGGAACAATTCTTGTGGGCACCTAAGGCTTTGTTCAGCTTCCCTTCAAACTCGTTGTGAGAAAGTAGCTTGTCCGCCAGCTTAGAAATGGTGTCAGTACAATCCTTGTGGTCTTTGCCAATCTTTTCATGCTTCTTCAATTCGCTCTCCAAGTGTTTGATTTGATCTGAAAATAAGAAAGGCAAAATATCGTTAAAACTGAGGCACAGGAAAGAGGTCGCAGCGATATGCCCTAAAAATCTACCTTCAAGCCCTCGCACGTGCTGGCAAGCGCCTTCCTGAGCACTACTGATGGCGGTAAGTTTGGACTCAAAACTTTGATTAGGACTAGGGCCTAGCATCCTATTTATCAAGGTTTATTGGGAGGACAATTGCTGGTAGTATTCTCTAGCACGGTCGCCGTATATCTTGGCGAAATCCTTGTGTCGCTGAATCTCAAGAAGGGTTGTTTCTTTTTCGGTATTAGCATGAATTAGCTGGCGATGAAGCTCGTCAGCCCTAGACTTTTCAGCTTGCCACAAGCAGTCTACCCGAGTATGATCAAGTATAGCGTCTTCTTTCGCCTTCACAGCAAGCTTCTCTCGGCGGATAACATCATCTCGCTCTCCCTCAACCCAACCTAGCTCTGAACGAGCAGCTTTAGTCACATGGTCAAGATTTTCGTTAATTTCGCTAACGAATCTTAACTCTCGGCGATACCACTTAACATCTCGATCAAAATCGAACAACAACCAGCATTGCCAGGCGTTAGCATCGGCGAGTCTGTCGATCACGATTTCAGCTTGCCGTAGCCGTGATTTGGGAAGCTGTTGGCGACCTTAGAAGGGAGAACGTCTAAGGGTTTCGGCGAAAGTAAAATAAAAACAGCATGTAAGCAGTAGAATATGAAATTTACCTTGGAGTTTTTGTTTTACCTCGGCGGAAGCACGCTCCCTCCTTGTGGTAGTAGCTTTCTCGGCTTCCAAATCACGAGAGAGTTGTAGGTTCTCCCTCTCCATCTCATGGATTCTGTCACCTTGGGCCTCAAAGGTATCAATCAGACTAAGCACTTGATTATAACCCTGAGGCAAAGAAGTGAGCAAGTTGGTTAACGAATAAAAATAACAAATGCGTGAAAAGAGTTGAAACAAAATATTAATAGATTACCGCTATAACAAGATTAAAATGCTGGTGAGGAGTCAAGTTGTGAGCCACAGTGGATAGCTCAGGAGTTTTTACAAGACCAGTAGACGAGTATGTCAACATGGTCTCATAGTACAACGAATTTTCTTTTCCCTCTAGCGTGAACAACCGAGAAAATGACTCGGCGAGTTCATTCACAGCTACGCCGGTGCTGAATCGTCTGGGTGGAATGACAGGTTTATTGCCGCGGGCATCTTGTCCAAGTTCAGCACCGCCAGGTCAGAAGAAATAACAACCATATTCTCATCAGGGAGCTCTCCACTTTTACCTACACCCTCGATCTCCATCGGAGTAAAGGCGGTATCTTGATTGCCAGAGGAATCACCAATAGGTTGAACTTCCACCTCCTCATCAATATTCGCTATAGGTTCTCGCTCAGGGATCTCGGTGTGATCTTTGGCGGAAGTCTTCTTCTTCAACTTAATGGCGAGATTCCCAGACTTAGCCGAAAGTTTCGCTGAGGCAGAGGCATTCTCGCCAGCACTTGTTGTTGGCTCAAAGAGAGCTTTGGTAGGTTGGGAGAGGCCATGAGCAGTTGAACTCACCTTGGGATCCTGTGAAGATTGTTTCTCCGAAGCGCTTTTCAGCCTCTTGCGAAGCTCTTCTCGCTCTTGTTCAGATTCAGTACCCTGCAAAACAAACATCAGTATCACCATGTCAATCAGGCAACAAGCAGAGGCAAATATATACATATATTCTAAAGACAATTGGATGCTTGTTACCTGATCCCCAGCTGTCTCTTCTGTTTGTTTCCTCTTCCTGCTTTTGGAAGATCTTTGGGCAGTAACATCAGGAATTCGTATCTTCTGGAAATCATAGCCTCTAAAGCGAGAATGCTCTTCGGCGAAGTCAGTTCTAATCGTCGTTTTCGCTGCATCAAGCCATCCCATTAGCCATGGGCCTTCAACCTAACAAGGCAAGTTGGACCAGCCACCCTCAGTACTCTTTCGCGCGGTGGTAGTCCCCTTATCCTCCTTCTTATTGGCAGCACCAAGCATGATGTCCTTGGGATCCATCCCACGTTTGAGAACGAAGCGATATGCCCATGACTCCCCCTTAGTTTTGGAAGGAAAACATCGTATTGCTTCATGAAATTTTCAACAGTATTGGCGGAAGGCTCAAACAGACCAGGAACGAAACCTGGATAGTTGGATTTGTTGCTACGACGAAGCTTCCAATCCATCATAATACGAATAGCGTTACCCGTAAGCTGGAAGGGGCTTTTGTTAACTCGCATGAGAAGATCCAAAATGAAAGGATCGGTGGGATCGTAAAGCGAAAGTCGTAGCCCAGCTTTGACTGTACCATAGGCGGTCACCAATCTCTCAAGGTTCTGGTCATCACGACGAAGATCCTCAAGAGTAGTAGGGGTCGTCGGTGAAGTCAAGCCTTCAAATTTGATAAGTTTCAAGGGATGAATATTAACCTTATCATAAGCACAGTATGCGTCCCAGTCATTCCATCTAGGTCTGGCGGGTTTTTTAGCGGGTTTGGTAGCAGCACGAGCTTTCGGCGATTTCTTTTGGCGAGAAAATTGTGGAGCAGTGGAAGCCATCAGACAGGAGCGGTTACATGTGAGATAATGGTAGTCGGAAAATATGAACTTACCGGAGAAGATGAACAGTTAGAGATCGAAATCTCAGGAAAGAAAGGTAATAAGTGTGGATCAAACCCAGGGAAACACTAAAAATGAGAGTGGTGATAGAAAAGAAGGATATGAAGAAGATCTGAAGTGATTCAAGGCTGAAAAAAACACGAGCAGTAGATTAGAACGGCAGTTCTTGGTTAGGGTTAAACAGAGGAGTTGAAGGGCTGAAGGAGAAGATGAAACTGAAGAAAATGAGGTGAGTGAGAAGAGAAGATGGTTATTTATAAGAGGATGAGAAGAACTGGTTTCAGGTTGCAGGTCAAAAGCATATTCAACGCATGCATGACACGCGGAGGAAATAAAGAGTAGTGGAGAACGTGGGCACAGAATTTTCGGCGATAAAGAAATTTCATCCCCGACGATCGAAGATCTTGGAGATGAAAGAGGCAAAATGTGAGTGTAGAAAATACTATCGCCGAATAAACCCATCCTAACGGCGAAGTTGTAGAGATATGAAACAAGTGAAATGCATGGAATCACTTAAGGAGTGTTGTTAAGGATGTGAGGATGAGAAAGAGCGAGAGCAACAAGAATCGCCTAGTAAAGCGTAGCGAGTACCGTCAGGACGAGGGAAGTTCGTTGGGTTAGGTGAGAAGTAGTTGAGAAGTAGTTGAGAAGTGGTTGAGCATTTAAGGATAGTCAGAACGGATCTATTGTCAGAGTTGACTGTTGACTCGGTGGGATCATCGTCATCTATTCTTATCCGAAATAGAAGAGCATCGCCGAAGTCTTAGCGTCATCGTCGAGACCACAGAAAGTCACGGGTGGCGAAAGAAGACAAATAGTGTCAGAGAAGGTCGCTTTCCATGTTAGATGTAATCCATTGTAATTCCTCCCTATATAAGGTGAGATAGATCCCATAGAGAAGGGGTTGGTGTAAATTTGGTCTGGCTTAGAGAGAGGAAAAGTGAATTGTTTCCTTGCTCTCTCTAATCCAGTATTGAGCGTATGCTAAAGAAGAATTAGTGTAAAAGAGTGAATCTAGTGAAGGTAAGAGATGTAACCATTCTTCATATAGTAGAATCCCTTGGATGTAAGCCTCAAAGCATGAGGAAGAACCAAGTATCTCGCTGTCAAGTATCTCTAACTCTAATCTCTTGTTGTTTTGATATGATGTGTGCTTGGGTATGAAGTAGTATGATAATTAATGGGTGTACAGTCAAAGATCCAACCTTGAGATTTTTGACTGTTACAACAATGTCTCGGGGTTTTTCTGCTAGTTTGCGGTTTCCTCGTTAACAAAATTCTGGTATCTTGCATTATTTTTCCCTTCCATATTATATTATCTCTGATTTATATAATTGAAGTAATTGCAAGTTTGTTGATTCATAACCTATAGTGAATCCATCTCTATTGAGATCTACAAGCACGCGCGTGTTCTTGTTAGGGTTCGGTTCTCTAAACTATACTCAGGTTGTTGTTTGAATATTGATTTGTGAGATCGTTCAAACAACCTAAATCAACTAGGTTCACGAAAACTGAAAGTTGGTGGTATATCTCGGTATCCCCTCTCTTTCAGTTGGTATCAGAGCAGGCAAATACCTTGAAAGACGTAATTGTATGTGTTTGACGCTTTCGTGAACTATGAACACACATTCTGCTAATGTGCATGTTCCACCAGTATTTGATGGCACAAACTATATATGGTGGAAATCTGTTATGCGGTCGTTTCTATAATATCGAGACTTTGACAGTTGGGTCTACGTGATTGATGGATACACACCACCTACTCTTGTTGAAGGAGAAGGTGATGGTGTTGTCACTCGTAATAAGAAACCAAACGAGTATGACGAAAACGACAGAGCAAAAGCAAGGATAGAAGCTGATGCGCTTAACACCATCATTCATGACATAACTCCCGATCTGCATCATCATGTGAAAACATGTGAATATGCTAAAGATGCTTGGGATATTTTGAAGACAATAAACAAAGGTATTACTGCGGAGAAAAAAGCCAGACTTCAAAACTTAATGACTGACTGGAAAAATCTCTGAATGTCTCATGAAGACACCTTTACAGAATTCCAACACAAACTCTCTGAAATTGTGAATGCCTCGCTATCGGTGGGTAAAACTATTGAAGAAAGAGACATTGTGCGAAAAATTCTAAGGTTTGTTCCTCCCAGAAATGATTCAAAGAAACATGCCATCCAAGAAAAACACGGATATGACATATCAATAGGTGATTTGGTTTCTAAACTAAAAATCTTTGATTACGATCATCAAAGTAAGGTCATATCTTTAAAAGCTCAAACCCCCGAGACACCTCTTGATAAAGCACCTAATTCTAATTTTGATGATGACGAGGATATTAACTCTGCACTCTCACTAATTACCCAATCGGTAAAAAGATTGTTGCTAAGGAAGAAAAAAGGCTCACGAACTTTCTCTCCTCCCAACAAGAAACAAAATTGGGAAAATACGGAAGATTTACCACAGTGTTACAAATGTCTTGGTTATGGTCATATCTCTCCAGTCCTGAAGATTTATAAGCACAATAGTAACGGAATTGCTTTGAGGGTTTAATTTAGTCTCAACTACATTCCAGTCCGAAGTCTGATGGTAGGCTAGTGTCTGTAGCGACTTAATACTGTGTGTCCAAACTGGACGAGGTACCAGGATTTCTCTGTTGGATTGTGGTTTCCTCGTCAACAAAACTTATGGTGTCTTGCATTACTTTACCTTCTGCATTATATTCTCTCTGACTGATATAATTGAAGTAATTGCAAAGTTAGTACATTGATTAAACCTTCGAGTGAATTCGTCTATTTGAGATTACAAGACTTGTTCTTGTTGGAATTCGGTTCTTAAACAAAAAACTCATCTGAGATTATTACTTGAATATTGATTTGTGAGATTGTTCAAGTAAAACAATCAAAACAAGTTTACAAAGTAAAAGTTGGTGGTGTACTTGGTATCCCCTCATTTTCAGTTGTTATTAGAGCGAGCAAACACACATCAGATATAACTGGCCGTGTTTGACTTGTTCATCTTGTTTGTGAATCATGAAAAACCATTCTATGAATGTGAACTGAAAAAGGAGGGGTACCGAAATACTACCAACTTTTCGTTTTGGCTCGTGAGTCTTATGGTTTAAGTCTGGACGATCTCAAAAATCAATATCCAAACTTATAACTGGAGTTGTTAAACCTCGACAAAGAGTACTTTGGAGTCAACTCTACAGTTAGGCAATAACGTACTACTTGGTGCTTTAATTATACAATCAGAGATATAATGCGGAAAGTAAAAGCACACAAGACACCAGAGATTTTTTTAACGAGGAAACTGCCTTGCAGAAAAACCTCGGGACCTCGTCCAGATTGAACACCGCCCAGTACAAACTGACTACAAACATTAGCCTACTATAAGACTTCGGTCTGGGATGTAGCAGAGACCAACTCAAGCCTCCAAGCGAATTGGCTATTGTCGCCTTCCTTACGTCTCTAGATCCCCCACAGATCGTCACGCCCTTGATTCCCCCAGCTGACGTCCTTTACAGGCCTAGAAGTTGCTTTGACCGATGCCAAAGGCTTGTGTCAGCAATACTGGTTTTTCAACCTAATTGTTGACGTATGGTGTAACTGTCTTCTATCAGTTTACCACACACAAGATGACTTCCTTCGGATTGTTAAATCCAGGTCATACGGAAATCTACTTCACAAATCGGGGCTGACACGCAAACCAAGTAAGCAATGCCCAATTCGTATCTACCTCAGTTATACACGAAGAATCACTTAAGAAACTTGTATAACTGGAGCTAACTAGGTCTTACAACACCGAGTGCAGCCGTGCGTTGCTACCTTTCCAACCTTGTTGAGTAACGTATCAGTTCTTGAATAACCGTATATCAGAAGAGACGGACTTTAGAATAGACAAGAACGTGATCAGGTTACCAAGGTTACAGGTTAATCCGATTTCAACCAAAGATGGTTTCAATCTCCTACCTGTGCTTCCCAACTCTCAAGAGAAGTCTTTATAGTCGTAGGGAGTTCCCAGAGGAGCTGCAGCCTATAGAGGATGACTATACCACAACAAGCATTCACCGAAGTGAAAAGAGTTTACGCTACCTTCCCTAAGGACCTTCACGTATGCTTGATGCTTGCGGTATTTGTCCATAGACACCTCTATTTATAGCACTCAATAAGATAGGTTGCTTTGGAATAAAGCAATCAATTACTTGTCCCACAAGTCAGGGAAACCCTAAACTTGATAACCAAGTAATAGAGATTAATCTCAATTGGAATTCTTTTTATCGATATCTGCCAAGTGTTTTGTTAGCTCAAAAACACTTCAAGATAGAAATCCAACAGACCAGAGATAATCTTATCTTATTGACTCATTGAGGATCGTTAGATGGAACACAAAAGAATTTATGTTTTACACAAGTCCATCTAAGAGATAAAGGAGTTTGGAATTTGACTCAGAGTGAAATTCTAAAAGAATCTTCACTAAATCCGACACCAGCAAGATGACCACCGTCAGGTTCACGTACTGGTACGCGAATAAAATAGCCATCTCGAACTCAGGGAATTTCCGAGTTTCTGGTACGCAAACCGGTTCGTGAACCGTGCGCCTGTCAAATTTCGTCAAATCTGGATTTCGCTGGAAGTACTGGGCTGAGCCAAAACTTAGACGTGTGTACGTCCTCAGCTGTGATCCATGGACTCTTTGCTCAAGAGTACTCCTTTAGATTCATCCATATCCAACTAACAGTTTGCAAGCAAACCATTGCAATGGACACATGGCATCGAATCTATCTCATTCATTCTTGTACTCACAATATTTGTGGGATCAAACACTGGTCATGACACAAGGCCATGTTACACAAGAATACGATCTCAATCGCTATTATCACTACTAAAGTAGTCGACTATATTTCGAAAGAATAGAGAAAGTAGAATAGAAGAATATCCATAAAGTCATAACTCCTACTAACCTTTTGTCGATGAAGAATAATTGATGTCTTCTTTGTCTTCACAATCTTCGTCTTCAAGGTCTCTACTACTTTGTCTATTGAAAAAGGAGGGGTACCGAAATACTACCAACTTTTCGTTTTGGCTCGTGAGTCTTATGGTAAAGAGTTTGGACGATCTCAAAAATCAATATCCAAACCTCTAACTGGAGTAATCTCGACAGTTAGGTAATAACGTACTACTTGGTGCTTTAATTATAAATCAGAGTTATAATGCCGAAAGGGAAAGCACACAAGACACCAAACGTAACGAGGAAACTGCCTTGCAGAAAAACCTCGGGACCTCGTCCAGTTTTGAACACCGCCCAGTACAAACTGACTACAAACTCTAGCCTACTATAAGACTTCGGTCTGGGATGTAGCAGAGACCAACTCAAACCCTCCAAGCGAATTGGCTACTGTCGCCTTCCTTACGTCTCTGGATCCCCCACAGATCGTCACGCACTTGATTCCCCTAGCTGACGTCCTTTACAGGCCTAGGAGTTGCTTTGACCGATGCCAAAGGCTTTTGTCAGCAATACTGGGTTTTAAACCAAAACTGTTGACTTATGGTGTAACTGTCCTCTATCAGTTTACCATAAATAAGATGACTTCCTTCGGATTTTCAAATCCAGGTCATACGGAAATCTACTTAACAAATCAGGGCTGACATACACCTTGCAACGCCCAATCTGTATCTACCTCAGTTATAGATGAAGAACCACTTAAGGAACTTGTATAACTAGAGCCAACTAGGTCTTACAACACCGAGTGCAGCCGTGTGTTGCTACCTTTCAAACCTTTACGTAACTTAACTAGTTCTTGAATAGCCGTATAGCAGAAGAGACGGACTTTGGAATAGACAAGAACTAAGATAGGTTACTGAGGTTACAGGTGATTCTGATCAACCGCTGAGGGATCAATCTACCTGTGCTTCCCAACTCTCTAAGGAAGTCTTTGATAGTCGTAGGGAGTTCCCAGAGGAGCTGCAACCTATAGAGGATGACTATACCACAACAAGCTTTCACCGAAGTGAAAAGAGTTTACGCTACTTCCCTGAGGACCTTCACGTGTGCTTGATGCTTGCGGTATTTGTCCTTAGACACCTCTATTTATAGCACTCAATAAGATAGGTTGCTTTGGAATTAAGCAATCAATTACTTGTCCCACAAGTTAAGGAAACCCTAAACTTGCCAACCAAGTAATACAGATTAATCTCAATTGAAATTCCTTTTTAGATTTATCTGCCAAGTGTTTTGTTGGCTCTAAAACACTTCAAGATAGGAATCCAACAGACCAGAGATAATCTTATCTTATTGACTCATTGAGGATCGTTAGATGGAACACAAAAGGTATTTATGTTTCACACAAGTCCATCTAAGAGATAAAGGAGTTGGAATTTGACTCAAAGTGAAAATCTAGAAGATATTCACGCAATTTGACTTTCCAGAAACTTCTCTGCGTCAGGTACACGTACAGGTTCGTGTACTAATGCGACACAGGAGATTTCTGGACCAGGTACGCGAAACCGGTTCGGGTACCGTCCAAGTCAAATTTTGGTCAAACTCTGAATCCGCTGGAAGAACTGGGCTGAGCCAGAACTTAGACATGAGAATGTCCTCAGCTATGATCCATGGACTCTTTGCTCAAGAGTACTCCTTAGATTCATCCATATCCAACATAACAGTTTGCAAGCAAACCATTGTAATGGACACATGGCGTCGAATCTATCTCATATGTTCTTGATTCACAGTATTCGTGGGATCAAACACTGGTCATGACATAAAGCCATGTTACACAAGAACACGATCTCAATCGCTACATTACTACTAAAGTAGTCGACTATATTTCGAAAGAATAGAGAAAGTAGAAATAGAAGAATATCCATAAAGTCATAACTCCTACTAACCTTTTGTCGATGAAGAATAATTGATGTCTTCTTTGTCTTCACAGTCTTCGTCTTCAAGGTCTCTACTACTCTGTCTATATCCCATTTCCGAAATCTAAACTCTAGTAGGCTAAATCAAGAATTGAATTTTGACACCTAAAACTGACAACTAGCTTGACATACCAACGCTAGTGGGTTTGACCGGACAATGCCCTAACAATCTCCCCCTTTGTCAATTTTAGTGACAAAATCAATTTACATATGGATTCAAATAATATACAATGAAGTACTAACCAAATGTAGTTCTTGATTTCTTGAATTCTTCAACTTCTCCTTTGAGTCTTGATGTGTTCATTAAACTCCTGTTGATGAATCCGTAGTCAGCAGTCACAACATATCCAGCTCAAACAACCATAAAGGTATGCTTAGGCTTACGTGGGTTTGGTATGCTCATCCCACATGTGTTTGTGCGTCTGAGTAAGAATCTGAGCAAACTTTGAAGTTGGTGTATCAGAACTTCTAAAGTGATTCTACTCATTCTTGATACGAAGCTATCTCAGCTTATAATTACTCCCCCTTACTTGATACTTTATGAAAAGCACAACAAGTAAGCATATGATATGTTCTCCCCCTATGGTTATGCATGAGAATGCAACCAAAAAGAAGTAAGAACCATATGTATTCTCCCCCTATTTGTCACAAAAATATGACAAAGTAGATGGAAACTAGGGTTTCATCCACCTATAAGAACAGGTGAAGCTAAGTTCTCGCATATCAAGCTTAAAAGATGGTATACTTAGGTAATCTGAACAACTAGATACCTGAGTTCTCACCTTATGGAGAAATAAAGATACACTTTCTCCTAATATTCCACATCCACGCTCCCCAAAAAAATTTGTTATTAAGCGCAAGTTCAAAAAGAACTCTCCCCCATGTGGTGTTATTCAATAGAACAACTAACAAAGACTAACTTGGACAGGAACAATTGAATGTTATCCAGTGTTTGTCTTGTTGATACTCTCTTTACCTTGGCCATTATTGGAAAGAGAGTTATATGATTATGAGTTTGAGAAAACCCTAAAAATCATATAATCAAAAGTTTCTTTGCATCACTACCGAAGTAATGGAATAAGCATAACTTTTGTAAAATAGACATAGCTTTACGTCACTACCGAAGCAATGGAAAAAGCTTATGTTTTGCAATAAGATTGAGGTAAACAAATCAAATATTGCAAACATCATTAATAACATCTAAAAAGAACTTTTATTAATGAATTAAAGTAGTACATGCTTGAAAAACTCTAAAAAGCATGAATGGCAAACTACTAAACAGATTTAGTCTTAAATTCCTTAGGCAAAAGTAAGAACAAGTTCTCACAAGGAATCAACTAATCTGATCTACTAAGAAAGAATAAATCTAAACAAAAAGTTGTTGTTTTTGGCATTACAGACTTCACAATACTTGTTGTCAGCAAGTTTCTCGATCCGTCCTCTCAAGAGAGCAAGCTCATCTTGAACAGCTTTCAACTGGGACCTAAGCAATGCATTCTTTCTTGTTGTAGCCATGGTATTGTGTTTCATGGTCTCATAATCTATGAGGAAGCGGTAGACAATGGCTGATGAAATTTAAACACTTTGATCCAATGTTTCATATTCATAAGCATCAAAGGTATAAACCCCAAGTTGACGACTATGATAAGCCACAATCTCTTCTTCTTCCAGAATCTCTTCTTCTCTTTCTATCTCTTCAGCGCTTAGAGCACAGCTAAACTTCTCCATTGTAGAGGTAGAATAACAGAGAAAATACTTGTATAATTGTACCTCAAGTATTGTGGTATTTATAGAGAAATACCAAGAAGGGATTGACTCAAATATCTCACACAATTTTACACACCCAGAGTCCCTTGGGTTTTTGTTTGTGTCTTAGATAACAATGAAGTAATCTAAACGAGATTTGAGTGATTCTTTTTCGCAGAAAAACACTGTTTCCGCGTAGATGAGTTTTCGTACAGGAAAAACACCTCTGACGGTTCGGGAACCGGTTGGAACTGGTTTTTGAACACGTCAGCCTGGACAAGTGTCTCCATCTGTATTTCACAACATGGTTTTTGACATAACCGTGTTTGTGCACTCAGATGCCTATTTTGAGTGGTACTGATCATTGGTCAGGGTTACATATCCCCTGTTCTCATATTTCCTTATCTCTCAGTACTAAGACAAGGAAATAGTTTGCAACACTCAAGTTTGAGTGTTGTGGTGAGTATTGTTATACTCACCTGATCTGGACCTTCGTCTAGATCTCCTCGATCTTCTTCCTTTTCCAAAGTTATCATAGAAGTTATTGTCACTAGGGTATGGCTCAGTATCTGACAATCTTCTGGATGAATTCCTAGCTTCCTGAACCTGTTTTTCAAGGTCTTCGTTAAGCTTAGTGTAACCTGATAGCATCTTGTCCAGATTTTTCAGGCTTATCATCTCTTTGGTGTATCGAGGTTGATTGCTCTTAGAATTCCCTCTCTTCGGAGTCACAGGTGAAACAGATGTCCTGTTTTCCGGTCTTTGAGGTTTTCTTCTAGAGTATGCAGTAGCTCTACTATGATTTCCGCCCATAGGTGAGGACCCTCTCTTTTCTGTCTTATTCCTTGTCCCTGGTAAAGACTTTGAGAGTTCAGATACACTTTTTAACACAAGGTGTAAAGTGTCCTGGAGTTGAGTAACTCTATTCATCCTCTTCTGGCTATTGCATTCAGTCTGAAGGTGTCCTTTCTTTTTACAGAAATCACATGATTTTTCATGTTTACCTTCGCTAGAACTCCTTTTGTAGGCACTGTTATCATCAGAATGATGAGGGGAATTAATCACCTTGTTTGAGGTGCTCGAAGTTATCACCTTCGTTCCAACAGTCTTACCACGACGAGTTCTTGTTCTTGATTGACTGTTTCTGGGGTTTTCAGATATTGATTTGAGCCGATCAATTTCTCCCATTAACTCTTCAATCCGTTTATGAGCAATCATAAGTTCAGATTTTTCAGATTCTGTACTGGTGGGGTTTTGGGATTTACCACTCTTCAGGGTTGCGTCGGCTGCATGATTTTTCCCTTTTTGTAGTGCAATCTCAGTGGTTAGGGACATAACCATGGATTCTTGTTCATTGACCTTATCCAAAAGGGAATTAACCCTGGCTTTTAGTCGTGAGATCTCAGAAGACTGAAATTTCATGAACTTAATAATATCACTACTTTCCTAAGCTGCATCCCTTTCAATTTCAGAGTCAGAGTCATCTGTCAGATTGAAAGGGTAAGGAATAACACTCTTACTGACAACCTGTTTTGGTTGTTCTGTACAAGCTGGAGATGAACCAGTTGTATGCGAGTGTGATGGAGTGGTGTTTTCTGGTGTAGAATTAGTACTAGCATCCATAACTCACAAGCCTAGTTAAACACAGACAGTTACGTCTTTAGTGTGTTAACCTGCTCTGATACCAACTGAAAAAG